>PVJH01008616.1:0-84243 GCA_004026705.1 Nesogale talazaci | reverse complement strand
CACCTCGCCCTGCTCACTGAACGGTACCCTTGGTACCCTCGGCAGCCGGTTCTGTACGTGTAGGTAGGCGCTGGCTTGATGGCCACATCGTCAGTGTCTTTAAGTTGGGCTTTGGAAAGGGCCATTTCCCATTCTTTCTCTGCGTCCTCACCAACCCTGCGCCAGTGAATGAGCGTGCATCCCTGATACCTGCGCGCTGGGGATTTTGACAGATACTGCCAGGCTCCGTTTTCCCTCGGAGCAGCAGCGGTGGCAGAGAAAGGATGAGGTCATCAGTTGGGGAACGTCGATGCCGGCTGATCAAGTCCTGGACGCCTGTCGCTCTTTGAGGCCATACAGAGACTAGGCTGATTCAGGAAAGTTGAAGTTCATTTCAGCGCGTGCTTGAGAGAAGGGAGCAGCAGGCTGGAAACCTCCTCAAACTGCTTCAAAAACCTCAGGGAATGGCCAGCAAGTTAGATCCCCCTCAACTCTAGGGCAAGTTGAGGGACTGACAGGCTTGTTAAAGCGATGGCTTCAGCGATGGGGCAGAAGAGGCGTGGTTCACAACAACGGGAGCCATCCTGTGCCTCTCTCCGGGTCTCAGGCTCCATTGCTTCTCTAAGTGGTCTTGCTGGCCCCCAAAGGTTTGTTTGTCCCAACTTGCTGAGTTTGAACATTCTTAAGTTGAAAAGGAATTTTATTGCGAGGGGGAGAAGGACATTGCTTTTTGGATTTTCTGCCAACGACAACATAAATGGACTAGATATTAACCAGCTCCCCATTGGTGGACAGCAGACTAACCCCATCACCCACTGTATCAACATCTTAGGTGCCCCTCCTTCCATCTACCTTGAAGACCTCTGGGGACTTGGCCTCTCATCTCCTGCTTCCTAGAAACCTTGCTTAGTTATCAGAATCACCTGCTGGGGTGATGTTGGCTCCTCAACTTCCTGGGCCCCAGGTTAGACCGTCTGAATCAGCATCTCCAAGACACTCTGGAATTCGCTTTTGCACAAACGCCCCAAGGGTCTGAGGGATGATTGGGGTATGTCCTTGAACTCATTAAGTTCACACTCTCATTTCACTCCTACAACCCTCTAATTGGGGCCACCGTTCTCCTTTAAGAAACGAACAACCCATGATCCAGTCAAGATGGACTGAGACCCAAGGGGTGGGAAGTTGGACCTCTCCATGGTGCAGGGACCTTGCTCACAGGATTCCTTGCCTTGTGTTTTGTTTCAGGAGCTCTGAGCTGCTGGGACCTTGGGTTCAGCTGCCTGCTGCTGGCTCTCTGGACAGTGTGTGAGGGTGTTGCCCTCTGGTGACCTGGGGGCAGGGGTGGGGGCAGGCATGTTGAGACAGGACTCATCAGATGAGGGAGAGCCTTGCCTAGGTCCAAAGCCTTCACTAGGGCAAAGGGACCCTGGGTTCTTCATATTGAAAAGGGACGCAAGGAAAAATAATTATCCCCCCCCCCCAAAAAAAAAGAAAACACACACACACACACACACACACACACAAACAAACCCAAACCCTAACCCAAGCTCCAAACAAATCAACTTGTTGTGGCAAATCCTGAAGCTGGCCTGAACAGGAAGCTACGCTTGGTCCCATTGTAGCCTTTTGTCCTTAGCTGCTTGGAACCAAAAACCGTGGAGAGGGGGGCAAAACCCAAACCACACCCCCTGTCGTTGAATTAATTCTGACTTGAAGTGACCCCCTGTCGGGTTTCTGGGTCTTGGTAAATCTCAGTAGGAGCTCATGGTCCCAGTCTGGAGTAGGGGGTGGGAGAGAGAAAGAGGGTGTCAATTCCGGCCAGTAGAGTTAGGAACTAGTGAGCAGTGATTAGTTACCTAGAATTACACACTAGTTACTCCCTGCTTTCTGAGAGCAGAATTGTCGGAAAAGGCCCCTTTCAGCCAGGCCCAGACCTGGGTCTCACTCTGGCTTGAACTCACCTGCTTGGAGTTTCAGGCTGCATGGAGCCTTCTCAGATTTTTAGTAGGGCTTAATAAATGAATCCCTCAACAGCAGCGGCTGTTCAGTGTCGTTTCTGGGGGTGTGTGGCATTGCTGGGGGAACGCAAGTACCACGTAGTTCAACGTGAAATCCATGCTGACGCACACGTGCCTCTCATTTCCTGCGAAAATATCCATTAAACTTTCAACATGCTCTTTGACATTCAAAGACTTTGATGGTGGTGGTGGTGGTGGAGGTAGTGGTTCTTGCTTGTCCTGTCCTGATTGCTATGAACTTAGGGCAGGGTGTGTTTGACACATAAACAGTAACAAAATAATTGTGACACACGGGTCACATGTGGCCCACTGAGGACATTTATCCAGCCTATTGGGTGTTTTTGCTGACGCTGCTGTCCTGATTAGCAGCTGACTCATCTCAGGCCTGTGGTGAATTTGTTCATAGATTTTTAAAACTATAGCCTGGCCCTCCAACGGTCTGAGGGACAGTGTGGCGGTCATGTGCTTATGTTAATTTCATGATTGAGATGTAGGGGCGGAGTCTGGCCTGTTCATCTGGAGATAGCCATTGAGGAGCCAATGAGGCCTCCATGTGGGCATGACTTTCTCCCGAGGCTTCTGGGAAATCTTGTGGTATTTCCCTGATAGAGATGAGACACTATCTCCCCAGTTGTTGGGAGTTAGTCCCAGAGACAATGAACTATGGACAAGAAAAGATGGCAGCATCCGAGGAGCTGGAGGAGCCGGAGGAGAAGCCACAGGACCTTGTGCCGATGAAACCAGACCTCTGAAGTTGGAGAAGCCATGTGGAGACCCCTTCCAGCACTGAGTTGTTTCTACCACCACTGGATGCTGTTGATGGACCCTGAGCCCTAGAAATGAGGAGCCAAGAGTCGACCCCTGTCAGCACCAGGACCCTGTACCCACTGGCCTGTGATTTCGTGAGTTGAAAGGAGACATCATAGACTGGTATCGGACATATGATCTAATATCGGACTTATGACTTTGTTCTGGACTGGGTTGGGATGCTTTCTCAATGCTCCATTTCTTTTGTATATAAACTATTCCCCTATATCCATTTGTGTGTCTATGAGTTTGTTTCTCTAGTCTACCCGGACTAGTACAGACAGTGAACTATCGCCCTATTTAAAAAGTTTGAGGACCCCGGTGTAAGTCAATCACCCTATCTGAGGATGCATCAAAGAACCACTGTCACCCCACTGGCCCTCTCCTTTTGGATGCTGGAAAGTTCCTGAGGCACAGGAGATTGGAGCTCAGCCAAGGGGTCAGCAATGGGGCTCTACTGTTTCCCAGGGTCCTTTGGGAGACTGTCCACAGGGGGTCTGTCAGATGTGCTTTCTGCTGCTTTGCGCTCATGGGCGTGCCCTAAGCCCTCTTACCCGAGTCACATATCCGCAGCTGACGTGGTGCAGTCATTTGGTGGTGAAGAGAAAAGCCTGTTGGAATTGTCAAAGGCCGGCGGTGTCCCTAAGAATGGGAAGGGTTCCTAAAAAAGTGACACCATGGGTGCTGTAGTGATGGGTGTGTTTTCCAATGTCATGTGTGGTGATGACAAAAAATTCCCAGACCAAGTGTGGAAGGCGTGGCTCTGGAAGGGCCAGATTGGGCTCTTTTCCTCCTGGAGGAAAATGGTGGCGATTGTCATTTACTGGTATTTCGACACTCTTTGTGAAGCTGGCCTGGGTAAGCTGCTGGAAGAGGTGCTTGATGAGATGCGGATGCTGATCAGAGCAGTCTGGCATCTACACAGCATCCTACCATCTGCCAGCTCTCTCTCGGGCCGGGGCCAGCAAACTCTTGATACCGAAGAGCCAAGTCTGCCCCTCCTAACAACTTTAAAATCACTCGTGAGCCTTAAATATGTTTTTCCCAACAAATGACATCGCAATGATCTGAAATAATAACTTTCAAATGTTTTCAATGTTCCTTCAGAGCCGCATGTTCACAGTGAGAGAGCTGCATATGGCTCTCAAGCTACAGTTTGCCGACCACTGATTTAGGGTAACTAGAGAGAGAAAACAGAAACAGGTTTAAAAATTTGAGCGTGGGGATCAACTTCAAACTTGATGTCATTTTTACATTTTGTCTTCGCTCCTGATCTCCTGTAATTCCTGGATCCTTCCACCATGTTGGATGGTAATAAAAATAAAGGCCCATTGTGGAGGGCCAGCTTGCATCAAACTCGTCTCTAAGGCCTTTATTCATCACCTCATTTCATCACCAAGACAATTCTGCTAATAGGCGTTGCTGTCATTTTTGTTGTCCACCTTTTGTGAAAAATAAAATAGTTTTATTGGCACTTCATCCACATATCATTGAATTCAATAGTTTATATCAAGAAGAGATGTACAATCAATTTTAGAACATGTTCTTTTCCCTTGTACTCATTGTTATTAGTGTAATTTTAAAAAGTGGCAAAAATACACAATCAAACATTCTCCAATTCAACAACTTCTCTGTGTATAAGTCAGTGCCATTAATTATATGCTTCATGTTGTGCATCCAATTACTGATATCCTTTCCCAAATTATTCCACTGCCATTAACATACACACAATGCCTCCTAAGCAAAAACTCTTCCTCTTTCATCCCTGGTGACCATTGGTCAACTCTTGTTTCTTGTTTTCAGTCCTTTTCTTGAGATAATATGCACATACTGTGCATGTCCACAGTTATGTCCATTTGAAAGCATTGTATACACATCCTCACAATCACTTCTAGTGCCCCCTCCCCCAAGACACTTGTCAAGGGCTTCACGGAGAGTCAGGAATTAAATCTTGCCTTTTTCTTGTCATGGTCTCTGGTGGGGCGAACAGTTTGCCCTTAATGACTAACTTAAGGGATGATGATGACTTGAACCCACATAGCCTTACGGGAAAGGCTGACATTCACAAGCAAGGCTGACATTCTCTTTCTGTGAAGAGTGCAACTAAGAAATCCTCCTCTACAATGGGCGGGATCGGCATGAGTCAGAACCTGTTCCACGACCATGTGTTGGACTTGGGTTTTCTTCATTGCTCCATGCTGCTACCTTCCGGGGTGTCCTTTCCCTCCTCTAATAAGTTAGCTTAGAGAGATTCTATAAATTTCTTCTCCTCCTCCTTGGATGGAAAGCCAGCTTGCCTCACAGTACGTATAATTGCTGATTGCCTCCGGCAGGAAGACAAATTGAGCTTATGCCCTGCAGGACCCCTAAGGTCTCTGGTTGAAAGGCACAGTCCTTTGCACACAGGAAAGCAGTAGGCCCACTGGCAGGCGTGGCTTTTGCTTACCTCTCCGTGTCAGCTCTGCTGTTGGATCCCCAGCCTTCCTCTTCAGCTACTTCCCCCAGCTAGATGGAGGAAATAGGGCCCCTGCCTGCAGGTGACAGGGTCTGACTATTAAATATTTTTAACATCATCCCTGCTAGATCCTTTCAACGAATGGATTCCTGTCAGGACACGGCAGTCCTTGGCTTAATGGAGGACTGGAAGGCTTCTCACAAGTTTGGTGTGCCATCCAGTGGTAATTAAAAAGGAAGTCAAATTCACTGCCATTGAGTCCATCCCGACTTATAGTCGTCCTATAGGACAAAGGAGAACTGCCCCCTTGAGTTTCCGAGACTAACCTTTCTAAGAATAACTTTATTGAGGGCTCTTACGATTCTTATTATAATCCATACTTCAATTGTATCAGACATATTTGTACTTATGTTACCACCATTCTTTTCTAGATAATTACTTTTTGTTGAGCCCTTGATATCAGCTCCCTTTTCCCCCACCCCCGTGACCCCTTGATAGATCTGAGACTAACTTTTTATAGGAACAAGAAGCCTCATATTGCCTCTCTCTCCCCCAGTGGTCATTAGAATAAAGTCACTCTTCTAGTGCTAGTACCCAGGTTCTAATCACAGGGACAGAGGATGGAAGACTCTGCCAAAGAAAGGCTTCTGTGGTGTGTGTGTGTGTGTTTACCCGACTTTTCTAAGGAAAAACTGTCATGGAAGAGTGCAACAACAGTATAAAGAGCTAAATATCTATGTCGTTCATGATGCCTTTGCATTTGGTGGTGTGAGCCATGGCAAACTATGGAGAGCTTTGAGAAAAATGAGAACTCTAGAACGCCACCTTGTGCTCATGCAGAAACTGTATGTGGATCAAGGGGCAGTGGTGCAAGCAGGACAAGGGCACACGGCATCGTTTAAAGTCAGGAAAGGTGGACACTAGTGCGGCACCCTCTCATTCTACTTAGTTAATCTGTCTATGGAGGAAATAATCAGAGATGCTGAATTATATGAAGAAGATGGCTTCAGGGTTGGAGGAAGGCTTATTAACTGATTGTGACACAGGGGTGATGCCACCATGCTCACTAAATGTGAGGACTTGAATTCCTTGCTGATAAAGATCAGTGTGGGTTGCAACTCATTGCCAAGGAAACCAAACCCCTCACATCTGGGCCAACAGGTGACATCAGGAAACATGGAGACAAGATTGATGTCAAAGCATCTCATCTTGCTCGACCCCACAATCAATGCTCATGGAAGCAGAAGCCCAAAGATCAAAAGACGTTGCTGCATTGGGTCAATCTGCTGCACAAGACCTCCTAGAATGTTGAAAAGCCAGGATGCAACGTCGAGGACTAAGGTGGACCTGACTCGAGCCACGTTATCTTCCACTTCCTCATCTGCACGTGAAAGTAGGACACTGAATAAAGAAGACTCTACACATTCGATAGATGGTGCTGACAAAGAATATAGAAAGTATCATGGACTGCTAAAAAGACAAATAAATCTGTCTCAGAAGAAGTACAGTCAGAAAGCTCCTTAAGGCAAGGATATCAAGACTGTGTCTCACATGCTTTGGACATGTCAGGAGAGACCAGTCGCTGTAGAAGGATGTCACGCTCGGTAAAGTCAAGGGGCAGGGAAAAAGAGGAAGACCTTCGACGAGATAGATTGACCCAGTGGCTGTATCGATGGCTTCAAATACAACACCAATTGTAAGGATGGCATAGGGCCAGGTCCTACTTTGTCCTGTTGTACAGAGGGTCGCAATGGATCAGAGCAGACTTTATGGCACCTAGCAGCAGCATATATAAATAGTAAATGAACGAATGTATTGGGGGTATTAAAAACAAACAAACAACGGAGATTTTTCCCCCAAAGCGATGTATTCAAATTTGCTTACAACACAAACCTTCAAAGTACTCTTAAATACACTTCAACTATTTGTCATATCTGTGATTCTAATCTTTAAAAAATCATTTTATTGGGTGCTCATACAACTCTTATCACAATCCATACATATGTCCATAGTGTGTCAAGCACATTTATCCATTCGTCATTGCCCTCATCATTCTCAAAACATTTGCTTTTTATTTAAGCCCTTGGTCTTGGCTCCTCATTTTCCTCCTCCCTGCTCATTTCCCTTTCCTTATGAAATCTCGATAATTTATAGATTATTATTTTGTCATTTTTATACTATCCAATGTTTCCCTTCACCCACTTTTCCATTGTCTGCATCCTGGGGGAGAGGTTATATGTAAATCCTTATAGTAGGTTCCCCTTTGATACCCCACTTTCTTTCCACCCTCCCGATTTTGCCACTCTCATCACTGGTTCTGAAGGGATCATCTGTCCTGGATTTCCCATGTTTCCAGTTCCTATCTGTACCAGTGTACATCCCCTGGTTTAGCCGGATTTGTCAGGTAGAATTGGGATCATGATAGTGGGGAGGAGGAAGCATTGAAGAACTAGAGGAAAGTTGTATGCTTGATCATTGCTATTCTGCACCCTAATTGGTTCATTTCCTCCCCGTGACCCCACTGTAAGGGGAAGTCCATTACCTACATATGGGCCTTGGGTCCCCAACCTGTCCTCTCCCTCATTTACAATAATATAACTTTTAGTTCTTTGATGCCTGATACCTGATCCTATTGACACCTCGTGGTCACACAGGCTGGTGTGCTTCTTCCATGTGGGCTTTGTTGCTTGCCTGCTAGATGGCCACTTGTTTATCTTCAAGTCTTTAAGACCCTAGATGCTATATCTTTTGATAGTTGGGCACCATCAGCTTTCTTCGCCACATTTGCTTATGCACCTGATTTGTATTCAGTGACCGTGTCGGGAAGGTGAGCATCATGGAATGCCAATTTAATAGAACAAAGTGTTCTTGCATTGAGGAAATACTTGAGTGGAGGTCCAATGTCCACCTGCTGTCTTAATATATGCACATAGATCTATTTACCCACCATCATATATAAATATATTTATATATGTACATTCTTGTATTTAGACCTCTATAAATACCCTTTGCCTCCTATTTCTTTCCTCTAATTCCTTTTACTTCCCTCTTGTCCCACTATCATATTCAGCCTTCATTTGGCCTTCAGTAATTTCTCTTGGTTACCCTACCCTTGATCATTCCCTACCAGGCCGCTCACACCCTCCTGGCCACTGATTTGGAATCACTTGTTCCCTTGTCCCTGGGTTGGTCAATACCACTTCCTTTCCCCCACCTACCCCTCTTCCATATCCCCTAGAACCATCAGTCTTGCTGCTTTCTCCTCCAGACTGATCATCAGTCTATCTTATCTAGATAGATTTGCAGAAATAATAATATACACAATAAAACAAGACATAGTAATATGAGGTGACAAAAGAATATGAAACAATGACTACAAGAAAAAAAAAACAATGTCCAGAAAAAGATATATAAATGAAAAAAAAAAAGAAACACCTGTAAATAGTTCAAGATCTGTTTGTTGACCTCTAGGAGTGACCTCCGGTTGAGCCTGATTGGATTCCACTCCCTGCCCTCAAAGTCTATCCTCGGCACTCCTTCAAGACCTCCATGCTCTGCTACCACCCCTGTTCTGCTGCATGTCCTTAGTGTTTTCTTCTGTGTGGTAGGGTCAGACTGGGCGCAAGCCCAACACTGTGTCTCCAGTGTTGTTCCCCATAGGCCCTTGGGTCAGCAATTGACATCGTGTCTCATAATGGAGCTGGCCATCTGGTTCTCTCTGCATGTTGGCTGTTTGAGTGGGGAGATCATCCTCAAGGCTTGGTGGACCAGGATGCGCTTCATTCTCTCTTCTTATTCTTTTTTTTTTTTTTGCATCACTGCCTCTGGTGGTCATGCGTGCTACCCAGTGCTGCTCCTGAGAGCAGCCAAGCCCGCGGGCTGCTCATTCTCTCTTCTTCTCCTTTCATTTGCTCCTATGCGTTCTGGTCAGACATGTCCCTTTACCCTGAGCTTCAGTGCTGTCCTCTAAAGTAAATTCTTCTGGTGGGAGGGGTGGCTGTCCATATAGTTAGGATTGGGGCTGGGCTCTCAGACCCCTCCACTGGCTCCCTGTTCCAGCCATCACCTTGCATTCATGCCCTGGAATACCAGGCTTAGATCAGTTGCCTCTATGGTGATGTTTTTATTCTGTGTCTTCAGCTCTTTTCCATTGGTCTGAATATCTGTTGCCAGACCAGAACCACACTGTTTTTACTACTGTGGCTATATAATACATTGTAAAATCAGATAGAGCAAGCCCTCCCACTTTGTCCTTCTTCTTGAGTTCTTTGCTAATTTTGGGCTTCTTCCCTCTCCATATGAAGTTGGTAATCAGTTTTTCCAATGCTTTGAGGAAGGATGATGATATTTGTAGTGAGATAGCATTGAAATATACAGTGATTGGGCATAACTGATATCTTTACTATATTGAGTCTTCCAACCCACAAGCATGGAATATTCTTATATTTCTTGAGGTCTCTCCTGATTTCTTGTAATAGTGTTCTATTATATTCTTCATGCAAATCTTTTGTTATTTTAGTCAGTTATATTCCTAGGTATTTCAGTTTGTGTTGGCTATTTTAAAGGGTACTACCTTTTTAATTGTCTTTTCTGTGATCTTGTCTGATGTGTATAGCAGACCGATAGAATTCTGTTTGTTCATCTTGTATCCTGCCACTCTACCATATTTCTCTATTTCTTCCAACACTCCACTAGTGGAATTTAGGGGACTTTCGTTGTATAGAATCATATCGTCTGGTGACTTCACCTCTTCCTTCCCCAAATGGATACCTTTGATGCCCCTTTTTGTCTTATGTTGTTAGCTAGGACCTCCAGTACAATGTTAAATAGGAGTGGGGACAAGTGACATCATCATCTGGTCCCCTTTTTCAGGGGAATGGCTTTCATCTTTTTTCCATTGACTACCACATTGACTGTTGGTTTTTCATATATAGTTTGTATAATATTGAGGAATTTCCCTTCTATTCCTATCTTCTTGAATATCTTAAACAAAAGTGGGTGTTGGATATTGTCAAATGCTTTTTATGCATGTGATTCTATTCTTGGAAACAGTTTTCACACTCTTCTTTTTGGATGTCTGGCAATGCTTTTTTTGTTCGTCCCTTCTATGTTGTCAAATCACTGTCCTTTGATGTCCCTCTGTATTTGTGGAAACAAGGAGTCATATGCAGTGAGGTCATGTGAGTAAGATGTATGGGGCAAAAGATACATGCTGATATTTGCCCCCAACTGGCACACTGCAATGGCTGCATGAGCAGGTACACGGTCATGATGGCAAAACCAATTCTCCATCTGCCACAAATCAGGCCTTTTTTGGTCATACACTGTTATGCAATCTTTTCAAAGCTTCTACATCAGTTCTAAATCTCTGAGTCACTACCCCTTTGTGGGTTGAAGCACCCTTTCACATAACAGTAGCAAAATAATAGTTATGAAGTAGCAAGGAAAATAATTGTGTGGTTGGGGGGTGGGGTGGGTCACCACACATGAGGAACTGTGTGAAAGAATCATGCCTTTAGGGAGATTGAGAACCACTCCTCTAAAAAGAAACCTTGATTAACAGTCTGACCTGTAGGATGAACTCCAAAGGCACTATGAGTTGACATTTTCTTTTTTTTAGTTTTTTTGGGCAACACCGCCCTCAGGTGGTGGGAGTAGGAGGCCCAGCCTTTGCTCCTGTGGAGCTGGAATTGAACCTCCATCCCAGTGGGCTGCAGTCCCGCGCACAACCACTACGCCACTGGGGCTCAGCCGAGTTGACATTTTCATCTGTTTGGGAAGTTGACAGACGTCCAGAACAAGATTTGTCATCAATGGACATTTCACCTTTTTTGAAATGAGAAAACCACTTGTACACTTGAGTCTTTCCCGTAGTGCTGTCCTTGTTAATTGTGTTCAACATTACAGCAGTTTCTTCGGGATTTTTCCTGAGCAGGAAACAAAATTTCACAGCTGCACATTGTGCTCTTATATAGATCATCACAAAAAACGAAGTTTGAATGAAATGGCGTTCAAGATAAAATTCGGGGCTGAGCCCCGGTGGCGTAGTAGTTGAGTGCGGGACTACGGCCCACTGGCTTTGCAGTTCAAATCCAGCAGCAGCAAGGCTAGGTAGCTCCCACGACCACCAGAGGGCAGTGATGCCCAAACAAAGATAAAATTCACTGTGACCAGAGAGAATCTTCCCAGGTGACACAACTGGATGCACTAACTTAGAGTTGCTCTAGTTCGCCTCTTGGGAAACATGAATACTGTGAAAGCTCCGCTTTGTCCAGCTCAATTGTTTTCTCTTGGGTACTCCCTCGTCTGCACATATGAGGGGCCTTCAAGAAGCTCATGGAAAAAATGGTAGGAAAAGACAGTATAATTCTATGATCTTTAAAAAGTCTCCTTGTACATACACACACACTCACCACTTTTTAATGTAATTTGGGTGAGGGTTTATAGAGCAAATTATTTTTTTCACTTAAGAATGTATGTATGTTTCTTTTTGTGACAGTCACTGCAATTCTCACAATGTAGCAATATTCTTTCCATTTCCTTCCTCTGTTTATTATTGCCACCCCCCTTCTTTTCTATCCACTCCTGACTCCTGAGCTTTATCCCAGGTAAAAGGTCATTTAATCTCGTCTTGTTCCTTGTTTTCGTAGAGTGTGTCTTCCTGGTGTTATTGTTCACCTTTTAGGCTGTTGATTGACTGAATGAACCACAGGGCTGAGCTCCCTTCCAGGTTAGAAGGTTGGCTAAGGGCCATCATCTTAGGATTTCTACCAATTTTTATCAGATCAATAAGTCTGCTTTTTTAAAAATGATATTTCTTCTTTTTCATATATAGTTTTTGCATATCCCACTATACCCTGGTGCTCTTACCGTGACTATTTTCAGAGCTGTTAGCAGTCATACCTGGGTACCATCTAGGTTCCTCTGGCTTCAGGGCCATAGAGACTGGTATTTGTGTGGTTCATTAATCTCTTGGACTACTTGCTCCCATGTGCCTTTGATTTTCTCCACTTTTATTTGCTCTGGTTGGGGTCAGACCCCATTGTTGGACCTTAGATGGCTCCTCACAAGCATTGAAGGCCCTAATAGCTACTCACCAAATTAAGGGGTTAAATATTACCTTTGTGAATGACGGTATGTTATGCCAATTGGCCTTTGTGTTCCCTGAGAGTATGGCCCTGAGCCTCCAGATCCAGTGATTCCTACTCTCCAAGTGCTTGGTTCTGGTTTAGAAATTTTCATAACTTTGTCCCCCGAATGCTATAAACATATGTAGAAGTATCCTCTGTCACAATTACATGTGCTCTTGGTTATAATCCCATCTCTCTACCTGGGTCTTCTTGAGTTTCTATGTGTTCACTTACAGATTATTGTTATTGCAGCAATGTATGTGCTGTTACTGGTATGTAATAGTTTTTATTTCTGCTGCTTTAAACTTGTGTGTCTCCCAATGCCTTCCTTTGTCTTGATCAATTTTGTGCTGCTCCCTCTCTAATTGTGTCCTGCCTTTCCCTTCACCTGAGTTGATATGTGCCTACCCTCGAAGTGATTTGTCTTCTCTTCACTTCCAAATACTGAATAATCTTCAAAGAGTGTTCATTTATGCATGCAAACCTTTTTGACTTTTGAAAGCAGCACTTTTATATACTACTTTTCCTTTTGTGATTGACTAGGCCCATCCATGGCATGAGCTAGATATTGCAGACCTATCAGTGAATATATTCTATTCCATTGTGTGTGTGTGTGTGTGTGTGTGTGTGTATGTAACACAGTTTGGTTATCCAACCCTCCATTAATCGGCACTTTAGTCATAGTCATGTGAATAGTGCTGTGATGAACATGGGTGATGAACATGACCTGTTCGTGTCATGGCTTTTATTTCTGTAGGACACATACAAAGTAGTGGAATTGCTGGGTTATATGGCATATCGATTTAGGCAATATTAACTGTTTGGCATTCTTTGACCTTAAAAGTTTTTGCCCCCCATCCTGCCTCCGAGGCCTTTAAATACATCTAGTACTTCCCGCCAATATATGAGAGTGAGTAAAAAAGTGTTGTTACTCACTTTATACCTGGGGAGTTAATTCCACACAAAAGGTGTTTAAGTATATATCTGTGATCAGTGAGTGGATGAATGCAAATCCTCTCAGTAATGCACTTACTTTATTCTCATTAGAATGCTTTTTAAAACTGCAGTATAAATAGTGATTTCTGATGGAATCTTCTGGGTCAGTTAAATTCAAGCTATAGCTGCTCTTTTTGGTAATTTTTTTAATTCCAAAGGGTTAATCTTGATGAACTTTCTCAAAGGTCAGAGGATGATCACAGAGCCTTATTATGAAGAAATTTTAGG
Organism: Nesogale talazaci; assembly: GCA_004026705.1. Taxonomy (NCBI): domain Eukaryota; kingdom Metazoa; phylum Chordata; class Mammalia; order Afrosoricida; family Tenrecidae; genus Nesogale; species Nesogale talazaci. Next base: position 70,630 of record PVJH01008616.1, on the reverse strand, counting down.
AAAATTTAAAACTGCTTTGGTAATCAAAATGTCAGCAGAGTCTTGCCAAGAATTTTATTTTCTTTGTTTGTGAATAACAAGCACTGTTCTATAAGAAGTTCATCGGGAAACCTTACTCCATTTACCCTGGCCTCAATCTAATCTCTTCAGATATCTTTTTGTTCCCCAAAAGTCAAGGAGCATTCACAGAAAAAGTGACTTGAGTCCCATTGGAGTCAAGGGTGAGGATGACAAAACTGCCATTAAGATGTGGTGTTAATTGATGAGCTCAGAATTCTCCAGACAAAGGTTGGCGAGGTGGGGCTTTGCCTTTAAATGGGAATAATCTCAAGAAAACAAAGCAAAACATCCCAGACTCACATTGACTCGATTCCAACTCAGCAATCCCAAAGAACAGGGTAGAACTGTCCCAGAGGGTTTCTGAATCTGTAACTTTTTTATAGGAGGAGAAAGCCCCTTTTTCCCATGTAGCAGCTGATAATTTCAAACTGATGACCTTTTCATTAGCTGCCTAATGTGTAACCACTAATCCACCGGGACTCCTTCTGAATGCAGACTAGCTAAAGCAAAAGAATGAAATGATGAAAATAAAAGAGCTTAAGAGAAGATTTGGAAGGGTGAATAGAAAAGGCAACATAAAATATTATAATGGAAGGTGCAAAGATTGGGAGTTTGAAAACCAAAAGGGATGAACATGTTCAGCATTTCTCAAGCTGAAATAACTGAAGAAAAAAATCAAGCTTTGAACGGCAATAGTGAAAAAGTCTATGGGCAAAATATTGAATGGCAAAGCAACAAGGGTGGTGGAGAGAATACACAGAGCTATTATATAAAAAAAGAATTGACCAATATTCAACCATTTTGCATAGAATCAGAAATCAATGGTAACAAAAGAATGAAAATTAAACTTTACAAAGGTGTTGGCAAAAGCTGGTTATAGAAATTGAAGGAATGTGGGGAGCAGAGAATGGGAAGAGGGTGTATATCGATGAATCCTTTTTTTCCCTCTCATGTATTAAGAAGCCTGGCAGGCTGGGTTCCTGGGGTGAAGGGAGACCTTCATCCTTATGAGTTGGAGGTGAACTCCAATCAAATTCTCACAATTAATATTGTTCCTCACTCTAGCCTCCCATAATAGTGCTACCTTAATGCTGCCTCTTACAAGCACATGACTGCTCGTTTCCCTGCAGTTTTAACTATATAGGAGCAGACATGCACTATTGCTCTCTCGGCTCTGAAGACAGCCACTCCCCCTAACCTGCCCGGACACTGGTGTTAGGTTACTCCTCCAATATACTCAGGGACCTTTAGGGTTAGGGGCATCCTACCTTGTTATGTATGGGGATTCCTGTTTTTAGGGGAACGGGGCTTGCCCATCCTTAGAATACCTATAAGCCTTGGTTGGAAATATATTCTCTCTCTCTGCGCAGCCCTGGCTCCTGAAGTCATGGCTGTCCCAGAGGTGAGCACTTTCATGCTTTATCTTGTCTGATGGTCTCTTTAATTTTACCCCTCAATTACACAACCACCCCTTGAACCCATTTATTTGTTGGTGCTGGTATCCCACAAAGTATTCTTGATCAGAATGTTGAAACAAATGGATGCAGCCCTAAAGTTACTTGCTCATTTATGCTAAGAAATTCGGATGATAACTACTTGGCCACACAACTAGAAGCGATTCATATTCATGCTTATTCCAAAGAAAAGGTGATTCAACAGGATGCAGGTATAATTGAACAACAGCATTAATAGGGAACTACCAGAAAATCAAGCTTCAATCAGAAGCAGAAGTGGAGTGAGAAAACTTATTGCTGGACATCAGATGGATCTTGGATGAAAGCTGAGAATATCAGAAAGCTATTTACCTGTGTTTTATTGATTCTGCAAAGATACTGAACTGTGCGTATCATGGATAGCACTGCAGAAATTTTCAGAATATTTAATTGCGATCAGATGGAACTTGCCCACAGTCCAAAAAGCAGTCATTTGACTAGAACACTGTGGTATTTAAAATCAGGGAAGATATCAGGGAAGGGTTGTAAGCTTCCTCTATATGTATCCAATCCACATTTTGAGGAAATAATCTGAAATGTTGGACTATATGAAGAATGTGGCATCAGGGTTGGAGGAAAACTAACCAATAACATGCAACATGTGGACGATACAACTTAGCTTTCTAGAGAGTTTGAAGTTGTTGAGGATTTTAGTCCATTTGGATCCACAATTAATGGGCTTGGAAGCAGTAGTCACGAAATCAAACGATGTATTGTCTTATGCAAATCTGATGTGAAAATAAAACTCCCAATCATAATAGAGACCAGGTTCACAGTTTGGATAGAAATAGGTGAGATAACCCAGAAACAGGTGAGACACCCTAGACAATGACTCCACCTCTCTTTAGGTTTGGAACTGAACTCACCCCCATGTTAGAATAATCCACCCTCTAAGAGCAAAAGGGTATCATTTACTCAAAACAAAAGACAGATGGTTAAGAAAGAAAACAGGATTGAAACAGGAAGGAGAGGGATACATGATTGCACCTTGAAGGAAATTCCAATGAATGAGTTGAAAGAAAATGTGTGTAAGTTGTTAAATGTAAAAGAGATGATCTACACTGTAAAGTTTCACCTAATTGACAAGAAAAGTTAAAACCAAAACAAAGCACACCATTTTCGCAGATAAAAGACCTCTTTAAGGTAGTTAAAAGCAAAGATATCACTCAAAAGACTAATGTAAAACTGGTTAAAGCCATGGTAGTTTCAGTTGCCTCACATGCATGCTTAAGGTGGACAATGAGCAGGAAACACCAAAGAAGGATTGATTCCCTTCACCTATGATGTTGATGGAGAATATTGACTATACCATGAAGTGCAAGGAGAACTAACAAATCTGTCATGGAAGAAGGACAGCCTTCAATATTTGAGAAAGATGAGACTTTGTCTCACATTTTGGATGTGTTGTCAGGAGACACCGGTTCCCGGAGATGAAGGAGGGATATCATGCCTGGTAGATGTATTAGACAGGGTACTCTAGAGAAGCAAAATCAGGACATTTGTGATTATATATATGTGCAAGAGGATGCATTTGTAAAGCAAGGAGGAATATATAACAGCAAATTGGTACACACAGCAATAAAGAGAGCTCAGTTCTATGGAGCAGTTAATATACGGAAAGTCCTTCAGCTCTGGTGGGCTGCTGGGTCCCAGGTCAAAGAAACAGCCAGCAGAGTCTTCCCTCAGGCAAGACAGGTAGAGTCTGCCCTTAGGTACCAGACAGCAGGGTGGGCCAGCAACGGTCAGTAGCTCAGGAGCTTAGCAAAGCACGCCAGATTCAGATCTGGAACTCAAGTGATGTACACACCAGCAACATGCTGGAGCAGGCTGCTAAGGAACCTCAAGATTTAGTGACAATCCCTGGGTTGGTTTGGTCCACAGGTAGTGTAGTACACAGATTGAGGCAGAGAACGAGCTGATGGAGCATCATGCTGGTCCAGTCACCAGGGAGCAAGAGAGATACAGGATGCTGACTCCACCTTCACTTATCAGAGTCACCCTCCAGTCAAGCTTGCACCTGATCAAACTTGGCCCATATATTCCTATTGGCCTAGTTGGCACAATAAGCCTAACTATTATGGTAAAGTAAGATAACAAAACAAGCAAACAGAAAAGTCAGCAAACAAACAAACAAACAAACAAACAAGAACCGCTCAAAGAGATGGATTGCAGTGCCTGCAACAATAGACTCTAGCACAGCAAGCATGTGGAGCAGGACTGCGCAGTGTTTTGTGCTGTTGTACGTCAGGTTGTTATGAGTTAGAACCGTGTGGATTAAACCTAACAATAACAAGAACCACCAGCAAGTAGGTTACAGAGGAGGGCCCTTTTGTTCTTTTGTGTACTCTGAAATCTAGGGCTATTTTGCACAATATCCTGATCCTATCAAGTCTGAGTTTCTGAATGACATCCAGCCACAATTTGTCAGGTGATGCCTTGATGAGCTTGCTCTGGTCTTTGTACACATGCAGAGGTATTTTCTCCCTGTCAGTCAGTATAGAGTCAAGAATTGAATGTTTGTGACTCGATTCTTGACCATGGTCACTAGTAAGCTATGGCCTGCCTGTGCGCGCGCATACACACACGCATACACACACACACCCCTTCTTAAGGACTTAGCTATATAAATGGAAAAGCAAAGCTTGGAGATGATTTGTAGTGATGTTGTTGTAGTTGACTGCCATAGGGTTGGCCCCTAACTCATGGAGACTCTGTCCATAATACCATGGAGTGCATCACAATGACTAGTTGTGGGTTAAAACTGTGGTGATCTATAAGGCTATCACTGGTTCGTTTTCTGAAGTTGAACAGTGTTTCCTTCCTACTGACTCTCCTGGGGCAGCTGCAGTGGGATTTGCATTGCGCACCTTACAAGACACAGCTAGCACATCCACCATCCACTCACATTCATCCTCAGTTCTCTCAATGCTGAGAGACCCTCTTTTGTTCTTGCCCACTCTCAATATCAACCTTTAACCTCCCAATGGCTGCCTTCATTAGCTACCTTCTTCCCGAGGGTTTCCAATCCTTTATACCTCTATTTTGGAATAATTTTAGTTTTTTTCTGACCTATACACTCACACTTGTTCACAAATGCCTCAAGGTGCTCAGCAGAACAAAGACTTCTCTGCCAACCCAGCCCACCTTCTTTAGGGAGCAGTGAGGGTTATGAATACATAAAATATCTGTTACATAAGTCCCTTGGCTTCCTCTTGCAATATTTCCATTCAACAGCTTAAAGTGATTGAAAAAATGCATGCAAACAAATTTTTAATCTAACAAAGAAAATGCCCTTATAACATTTTTTCAAATCAAGTTATCATGTCATATGTGAAGGAGAAATACATTCCACTGGAGAAAAGCTTTTAAATCCTATGCTTTTTGACATTTCCACCAGCATTTTAGATAAGAAGGCTGCTACAGAAATGTAGTGAGCCACATTGTTGAGAAAAATATGAGATGGAAAATAATTCAAGAACCCATATCCATGAAAATTGATGAAATAATTTTAGAAGCTGAAGCTGTGAAATCTTAACAGTAAAACTATCAAGATACTGTATCATTTCCATTGTGCCAATTTGGGTACATTGGGTTCATACAGAAAAGTTCTGGGAGAGCCAAGTCTTCTTTAAAATCTCATACATACTTATCAAGACAGAAATGTAGGTATTTGATCAGTTTTTAAAAGTTATATTTGCTACACATGATCCAGTAAGTTGGCAACAATGTAGTGAAAGAATTGTTATTATGAGTTGTCCTCTGGTAAGTTTGACTCATGGAAACCCCATACACAAGAGAACAAAACAATGTTCAGTCATGTCCATGTTTATTGCCATTGTTATGCTCCAGCCTGTTGACAACAGTCACTATGTATTTCAAATACCTTCCAACTTAGAGGTTTTGTCTTCCAGTACTCTATCGGACAATGTTTTCTTGATTTCATTGATTCATTCTCAGAGGGAGACCATCAAACCTTTCTTTCTAGTCTATCTCACTCTGGTCTAATGCCCCTAAAATGTGGGTATGGCTGTCTTGACTTTCAGCATCACAACGGTATGACTGACAGATAAGTGTTGGCAAGTAATCATAATAAAGGCTACAAAAAAAAAGAATGAAAGAAAATAGAAAAGATCAAGAAGTTCTGTAAATATACACACTCTTGCCACGTTGGATCATTCCACCCTCGAGTGAGCTATCATCAGCTCTCAGCTGGATTCCTACAATAACTCCTGAGCTGTTCTCCCTGTCTCAGACTTCACACACTTAGGGTCTATTTTCAACCCAACCACCAGAGTGAGCCATTAAAAAAGTGAGTCAGATCATGACACATCTCTGCTCAAAACCTTGCAATGGCTGTCCATTACTCAGCGTCTACGCCAAAGCTCCTGAAATTGTCTGAGATCTGACACATTCTGTCTCCCACATCCGACTCTTCTATGTTCACTTCCCACTTCATTCAGCTGCACTCCCCTCCTCACTACCTCTTTGGTACACCAGACATGTTCTGGCCTCAGTCACTGGGCCTCTGTTATATCTGCCTGAAAGACATACCCTTCTCACTTACCTCCTTTAGGTTTTTTTACTCCAATGTCACTTCTTGGCCACCTCCCTATCTTATACAAAATTGATATCCCTGTTTTTCTCCCCTGCTATGGGGATCTTTGGGTGATGCAAATGACTTTTTTGCTTTGGTGCTAACCAAAAGGTTGAGGATTCGCCTCTCAGCACCTCAAAAGAAGGACTTGGCAATCTAGTTCTCCTAAAATCAGTTATGGGAACCCTATAGTGTACAGGTCTATTTTGACATACATTGGGTCAACATGAGTCAAAATCAACTGGATGGAAACTGGCGGTGCTGCTGGGTCTCTGCTTTTTTTTTTTTTTTAGCTGTATAGTAATCTGTTTACTATATTTTTCTCCCCTCTGTGAAGCTGGGACTTCTGCCTATTCATTTCTGTACCCTCAGTTCCTAGAACCATGTCTCTCACATTGCAATAATCTGACCAAACTGACCAAAGAAAACAAAACAACAACAACAAAAAACAATGACCAAAAAAAAGCCTGTAAATTGATCAAGGTCTGTTTGTTGAACTTCAGGAGTTCAATAAATATTGGGTGGTTGGGTAGATGACAAACTATTCTGTGTTCAAGAAGTCATTGTATGCTGCATAAGAAAAGAGTCACAATTAAGGGAATACCAGTATTCCACAAAAAATGTAGAAAAATGACACACAGGATGAAAAATTTATTAAAGTTTGCTTTTATTTTTATTTTGATTGATTTACTTGTAAAAATAGTTTTATTAGCATATACTTCACATATCATATAATTTAATCTCATTAAAGAGAGTTGTGGAATGACCACCATAATTAATTTCAGTACATTTTCTTCTGATACTCATTGCTCACTCCTCAAACCCAAACAAACTCAACAGCAATCCAGCCATTATCCTATAACTGTTCATGGGAGTGGAAAACTAATCTTTCTTCTGTGGAGCAGCTGGTGGTTTTGAACTGTGAACATTGTGGATTGCAGGCTAGTGGGTAGCCACCACATCACCAGGGCTCTTCCTGTGCCCTAAGTTAATTATAAATCCAGTTACTGTCTCTATATATGTACCTACCTTGAGTTCATATACAGAAAATCATAAAAAAAAACAAACAGGAAGCAAATGAAACCAAAAACCCTACAACAATGACTAGAGAAAACAGAAAAACCTCAATCTAATGGAAAGTAAAAAATATTTTTATTAAGCAATTTTTAAACAGTTTTATTGGTATATGATTCACACACCATGCAATTCAATAGTCCAATCACATCAAGAAGAATTGTACAATGATCACCATAATCAATCTTAGAACACGTTCTTAATTCTTGTACTCACTGTGATTAGTTTCCCATTGCCCCACTGTCTCCCCTGTCATACTCCCCATGGAGCCCTTAGTTCAGTTACTATCTTTATAGATTTACATATCCTGGATTTGATATACAGAAAAACATAAAAAAAACACTAAGTAAAATTGATAAAAATCCTCGATAGAAAAAAGTCAGAAATATTAAAAACTAGAACAAATTTAAAATGGATCAGAAGGAAGATCAAATGATAGCGTTAAATTTTAACTTGATTGCATCTGCAAGAGTCCATTTTCCAATGCATTATGCATGATAGTAAGGCTATTCACATCCTTGGTTGATGATCATAGGAAATTTACTAGAGGTGTAATACACCTATATTTCTCTTTTACTTTTTTCTCCTCAAAATCTGAAAGAACTTAAAAAATATGCCAAAAGGTAGCCCTGTGGGGGACAACACTGGAGACCCAGCGCAGGAATTGTGCCCAATCTGACTCCATCACACCAAGACAAATCACTAAGGGCATGCAACAGAATAGCAAGGATTGCAGGACAAGGAAGTCCCAAGGGAATACCAAAAATAGACTATGGGGCCAGGGTGTGGCACCCCATCAGATTCTACTGGAAACCACTCCTGAAGTTCAACAAACAGACCTTGATCAATTTACAGGCTTTTTTTTGGTCATTGTTTTTTGTTGTTGTTGTTTTGTTTTCTTTGGTCAGTTTGTTTTGCTCTGTCTTGTTTTCTGTGCATACTACTATCTCTGCAGGTCTATCTAGATAAACAATCTGGAGGAGAAAACAATCTATGGACAGTTTGAGGGCTGGTGGGGGCTTTGGAAAGGGAGAGGCAGGGGAAAGGAAGTGAGTGTTAACAAACCCAGGGACAGCGAACAACAAGTGATCCAAATCGATGGCAAGGAGGGTGTAGGAGATCTTGATCAAGGGCAATGTAACAGAGAGGATTTACTGAAAGCCAAATGAAGGTTAAACATGATTTGGGAAAAGAGGAAAGTAAAAGGAAATAGAGCAAAGAACTAAGAGACAAAGGACATTTGTAGAGATCTAAATACAGGCACGTGTGTATGCAAATCTATTTATATATGATGATGGGGAAATGGATCTCTGTGCATATATTTATAGGGTTAGTATTAAGGTAGCAGATGGACATTGGGCCTCCACTCAAGTACTCCCTCAATGCAAGAACACTTTTCTCTATTAAACTGGCATTCTCTGATGCTCACATTTCTGACACACTTGTTGAAGGCAAAGAGAGTGCTTAAGCAAATGTGGTGAAGAAAACCGATGATGCCCGGCTATCAAAATATATAGCATCTGGGATCTGAAAGTCTTAAAGATAAACAAGCAGCCATCTAGCTCAGAATCAACTAAGCCCACAAGGAGGAAACACACCAGCCTGTGTGATCATGAGGTGTCAAAGGGATCAGGTACCAGGCATCAAAAAATTAAAAAAAATCATATAATTGTGAAAGAGGGGGAGTGAGGAGTGGAGACTCACAGCTCATTTGTAGGCAACTGGACACCCCCTTACAGAGGGTCGTGGGGAGGACATGAGCCAGTCAGAGTGTAAGATAGAAATGATGAAACATACAACTTTCCTCTAGCCCTTTATCCCAATTCTACCTTACAAATCTGACTAGACCAGAAAATGTACACTGATACAGATAAGAACTGGAAACATAGAGAATCCAGCACAGGTAAACCTTTCAGAACCAATAATGAGAGTATTTGATACCAGGGGGATAAGGGGAAGATGGGGTAGAAAGGGGGAATTGATCACAAGTATCTACATATAACTCCCTCCCTGGCGGAAGGACAACAGAAAAGTGGGTGAAGGGAGATGTTGAACAATGTAAGACATGACAAAATAGTAATAATTTATAAATTATCAAGTGTTCATGAGGGACGGAGGGGAAAATGAACAGCTGATAACAAGGGCTCAAGTAGAAAGAAAATGTTTTGAGAATGATGATGGCAACAATGTACAAATATACTTGACATAATGAATGGATGTATGGATTGTGACAAGAGTTCCCAATAAGACGATTTAAAAAAGAAAAAATACATCATCCCCTAATGATCAGCAGATGTTATCACTGAAAAAAAAAGGTCAAAAGGGAGGCCACATAACAAGATATTACATTTTTGGGGGGCATCACTGCCCCCTGGTGGGTGTAGGAGGCCCAGTCTTGCTCCTGGAGAGCTGCTGTTGGATTTGAACCGCCAACCCAGTGGCCTACAGTCCCGCACACAACCACTACACCACTGGGGTTCAGCCCAAGATATTTCATTTTAACCTAACTAGATCTGCCATAATTGACTATGCTCTTGGTCTAATAGCAAGGCTGTTCACATCTCTACACTATGATCAGAGGAGATTTACTGGAGGTTTAATCCATGTGTGGATCCTGAAATGGATTTTGGGCTTCCACTGTCATCCATGGCTTTAGGGTATTCACAAATTAAGCTTTGCTACCATTCCCTCTTTTGAATTTGGATTTTAGTATATACGATTCTTGAATCACTCAGACTGGTGTGCTTCTCTCACATGAATTTACTTGACCCCTACTTAGATGGCTGCTTGTTTAGAGACAAGCCTCAGACTCCAGATTCCATTCTTTTGGATATCCGGACACCATCCGTTTTCTTCACTGCATTTAGCTATTACAGTCCTATCTTCAGTAATCTCTTCATGAGGGTAAGCATAAAGCAGAGCCACACCAAAATACATTCATATATCTATGGTTTCTATATTTCTTTGGCTCACCTTAGAGACATCATTGTCACTTTATGTTGGAGAACATTATTAACCATCCTTCTGGTGCATCAATGTCACTGCCATGGAGGCAGTGCTGACTCCTGGTGACCCTGTAGGACTGAAGAGAACTATTCCTGTGGGTTTCTGAGCCTGTAAATCTTTAAAGGAATAGAGAGTCTCATCCTTCTCCAATGGACTGACTGGTGGTTTTGAACTGCTGACCTTGCATACCAATATCCATCGAAAGTGTCAGTAGTTCAGTCAATGAAATAGAATTTAAAGCACTGCTGAGAACAGGAATTATATGAGTGTAGGCCAGCTATGAACTGCAACAGATGGACCAGTGACTTGTACAGATTAAGCTCTTAAGAAAATGGATACTACACAAACAATGGGGGTTGGTGGTAGGACAAAATTTTTAATAATATTCATTCACAATGGCAGAGCCACACCTACAAGATTGACGTGTGTCACAATGCAGCCAAGAGGGCTCTGCAATAGTAAGTGTATGGTAATTCAGGGCAACAATTCATTGGTTAAAACAACTTTTAAATGAATCAAAAGGGAGATCAAGTTATAAGATATGACATTTTAACCTAACTACCTCTGTTAAAGGGTGCTTTATATATTTCAGATTATTACGTTTTATTTTGAGAAAAAGGGAAATCATTCCCTTATTTGTGTTATTCACCTCACCCCCAAATGGACTCCTTGATAACCTCAATATTTTCTCTGTTTATCAAGATGTTGTTCATTGGTCCAGTTGTGAGAGTTTTTGTTTTTACTTTGCGTGGTACTGTGATCCACCCTGAAGGTTGCAGTTTTGGCTCTTCATAGGGAAGTATTTCAGTCCTCTGTATTTCAGCAAGCAAGGTGGTGTTATGTGCACATGGCAGCCAGTTAACGATCCTTCTTCCAACTCTGCTGCTGAGTTTCTCATTGGGATTCCTCAGTTTACAGAGTGCATTTGTAGATGAAAGGATACAACCTCGACACACATCCATTCAGATTTTAAACCATGTCGTTTCCCCTCGTTCTGTGTGAATAACTGCCTTTTGGTCTCTGTACAGGTTTCACATGAGAATGATGAAGTGCTGTGGAATTTCCATTTGTTGCAATCCTATCCATCATCCGCTATCATCCACATAATCAAATATAACACAAATAAAGACTCTTCTGGTGTTCTTTGTTTCAGCCAAGATCCATCTAATGTCGGCAATGATATCTCTCATTAGCTGTTGAAACATTTCAATTAATATTCTATCAACTCCTGGAGCCTTGTTTGTGGTTAATACCTTCAGTGTAGCTTGTACTTCTTTGAATACTTGTCTCTTGACCATATGCTACCTCTTGACATATTTGGATTTTAACCAATTCTTTTTGGTACTGTGATTCTATATTCCTTTCATTTTCTTTTGATGCTTCTGCATAATTTAATGTATTTTTTCTATTGAATCCTTCAATATAGCAACATGAGGCTTGATTTTCATTCTTCAGTTCTTTTGCTTTGAGAAATGCTGATCATAGACTTCTCTTTTAACATTTAATTTGTCTTCTGGAGCAGAAGCTTCTGCTGGGTTCTTGTACTTCATCTTTTCTTCTATTTACTTTACCCACTCTTGTTCAAGAGGAAGTTTCAGAGTGTCCCCTGACATCCATTTTGGTCTCTGCTTTCTTTCCTAACTTTTAAATGGCCTTTTCTATCCCCAGGTTCACTTGGTATTTTGCTGTAAGTTTTGCTGTAAGTTCTTGAGGTGGTCTCTAACTTAAGATAGGTTAGACTCAAGGTCTTATTTCAGCTCTTTGACCGGGTTTTAATTTTCTTCATCTTTCACTTGAACTCATCTGTAAGAAATTGATGGTCTGTTACTAAATGTCACTTAATAAATGTACCTTTGCTACTCATCATCCTACGATAGTCTTTATAGATTTACCTAGGTAAGAAGTAGCTAAATCCCCACTCAACACCTGCAATTAGGGGCATTTGTTTTGTGGCTTCCCATTCAAAGATTTTATTGGAAACAGTACTACTATTTTTTCTATCAATAGTTTCTTGATAAAAAGAACATGTATCTTCTGATCATATGGACCTCTTATAAAACATAAGTCTACTTCTTCGAGGTTCTGATAGGCACCCCCAACGTGAATTTCCTGTACATCATAGTCTGAACTTTAATAAAACAATCACAAATATACTCTCCAACATTGGTGAAAATATGTTGTCATTTTAATAAGATACTGTAAGAAGCTTAATTCAAATCTATTTATACTAAGATGCCTTAGTGTGCTTCTTGGCACAAGATAACATTTTGTTATCAGTTGTAATGCTACATTTCTATTTATCTTGGGAATTGTGGTATATGCTGGACAAAGCAATCTGTCTATGTCAAAATTAGAACATTTTGGGAAATATCTGTACCTTGATTTCCAGGTAAAATACAGATCAGAAAGAATAGGTCTTATCCTGGTACTAGATGCAACTAGAGGTCCAAAGTTTAAAATAAAGTCTGGGATCTGTGGGACAATAGTAGAGAAGGGCTAAATCTAAAGATAGCTCGGAAGAAAATGTCCATTTTACCTAGAAGTAGCATCCGATTGCTTAACAGGGTTTGTTACTGGTGGGTGAAATCCGGTCCACTTGTTTTTTGTTAGGTTGATGTTAAAGAGGTGCCTCTCTTGGCAGGTACATTCTTAAAAGGTTCTCTTCTGCAATGAAATCCAAAACGGCAAGTAAGAGGCAGTTGTATTGCAATCGTTGACGTTTCATATTTCAAGTAGGAGATCTGGCTTAGATTCCTGGATAAGGCACTTCAAACACAGCTACCACCTACCTCTTAGTGGAGTCTTGGCTGGATCTGGGAGGCTGAACTGGGCTATCCAGGCTAAGACACACCAGGCAGAAAGGATTGACAACCTTCAATGAAAATCTTGAAGTGTATAAAGGTCAGATCTGTGACTTACCACGGGGATGGCGCAAGATCAGGCAGCACTTTATTCCATCATGTGTGGGATCACCTTGAGGACAATTAACAATAGCAATGACACATTGCATTGGAAATATCTGCTGCAAAAGAGCTCTGTATGGTGTCACAAAGCAAAGCTATCACACTGAAGACTAATGCGCACCTGACCCAAGTTCTATTACTTTAAAATAGCTTCAAATGCATACAAAAACTGGGAAATAAATAAAAGACATCAAAGGAGAATGAATGCTTTTCAATTATGGTGTTGGTGAAGAATATTAAACATACCACAGACTGCCATAAGAACTAGTAGACATGTGTTGGACTAAGTAGAGTGGGAATGCTCCTTAGAAGCTGGGAAGGTGAGATAACCAGGTTATCAGGAGATAACCAGTCCCTGGAGAAGGATGTCATGCTTGGCACAGTAGAGGATCTGAGAAAAAGAAGCAAACCTTCAAGGAACTGGATTGCTTAAGTGGTTGCAACGAGGGGCTCGAACATACGAATCATTGGGAGGATAGTGCAGGATTGTATTTCATTCTGCGGTATGAAGGGTCAGTCTGAGTCAGAACTGGCTTGATGGAACTGAACAACAACAACAACAACGACAACAACAACAGCAACACTCTTGAAATCCCTTGGTCCAGGCCAGATGACTTGTCCAGTGATCATTGTGTAGGCTAGATGTTTTCCCCATTTACCACCTTGACCTGGGACCTGTGCACAATGCACAAAGAGTTCAACTGTGTTTGGAGGCCTGGTAGGTACCTACTATTCTCTTCATGACTACTCCCAGTGACCCATTCAATTGAGAAAAGTGTTTTAAAATTTAATTGAGGTGGAGGCAAACGTGTATAATGTATGAAGAAGGGCATCCTTGGTGAATAAAGCTATATGGTTCTGGTAACAGCTGACTGAGTCAGGGTCTAAAAGCTTTACTTATATCTGAGAATATAGTTTCTCTCTTATAGAAATAATTAAATTGTTAATTTACCGAATGAGAGCTTGAGTGACTTTTCATGTGTATTTCATATGTATCTTCTAATACTACTTTGGAAATTAATTCTATGATACACATAAGAAGGGTCAAGAAGCCAAAAAAAAAAAAAAGAAGGGTCAAGTTGGTTTGAAATAGTCTTTTTTTTTATTGATAGGTAAGAATTGTTCATCCTTAAATAGTTCAAAGTCTTTTTCTGTTTTAGATATGGGAATAATGTTTTTCCTCTTTTCAAAGATGTATTATTCTACTAAGAGAACAGAAAGATAAATAAGATAAGAACCTCCAGGGTTCTTTGACGACCAACTGTTATTCTAAATTGGACATTCATTAGAGTGAGGGGACAAATCTCTAAATCTGAGTTTTATGATTTTAGATTTGTTTGCTTAATGGATTTTTTTGCTTAAACTGTATAGGGATGCACGATCAGTTTGAAGAGCAGAGAGGTGGGTGAATGCTATTTAATTTATAAGACTTTTCAGAGGCGTTTAAAATTTTATTTCATGTTTGGTTCAGCTTATTTGTCACACTCTTACTTGAAGGCAGAAATGCTTTTTCCTTCTCTTTTCACAGCTCTGAAAGATGGAGTGGTTTTTCACTTAAAAATCCTTGGGCCCCCAAGGTGTTGATAGGAGTAGGTATCAGACATCAAAGAACAAAAACATCATATCATTGTGAAGGAGGGAGTGTGGAATGGAGACCCAAAGCCCATCAGTAAGCACCTGGACATCCCCTTAAAGAATGATCATGGGGAGGAGACAAGCCTGTCAGGGTGCAGTGTAACAACGATGAAAACATACAACTTTCCTCTAGTTCTTCAATGCTTCCTCTCCCCCACTATCATGATACCATTTCTACCTTACAAATTCTGCTAGACCAGAGGATGTACACTGTTACAGATAGGAACTGACAACACAGGGAATCCAGGACAGATAAATCCCTCAGGACCAATACTGAGGATAGTGATACCAGGAGGGTAAAAGGAAGGTGGGGGGAGAAAGGGCAAACCGATCACAATGTTCTACATAGAAACCCCTCCCTGGGGGATGGACAACAGAAAAGAGGGTGAAGGGAGATGTTGGACAGTGTAAGACATGACAAAATAATAATAATTTACAAATTATCAAGGGTTCACGAGGGAGGGAGAGGTACAAATGAGCTGATACCAAAGACTCATGTAGAGAAGAAATATTTTCAGAATGATGATGGCAACAAATATACTTGACACAATGGATGCATGTATGGATTGTGATAAAAGTTGTATGAGCTCCCAATAAAATGATTAAAAAATTCTTGGACCTCCAAAAAGGATGGGCTGAACTTTTCCAGAGTAGTGGAGGATGATAAGAAAGACAGAGAAACACATCCCTATGGCCATGGAGGCTGGGAACCAATGGGAAAAGTCACTGGTTTAGGATTACTGGTTTAAGGGTAGATTATCTTATTCACTTCCTGGCATTGTGAGAATTAAGAAAAACAATGGATTTGAAGGGTATAGACATATCTAATTAATTGTGGCTATTATGGTTATTTTTAGTGCTGTATCTTGGTTTACTGGGCACATTTGAGGATATATATACTAAGGATTGCAATTAGTTGAAGTTGTTTCAACTCTTTACTCAGGGAAACCCCAAGCACAAAGAAGCAAAAATAGTTTCACCTCCACAGTTGGTTGCAGATTGGGCTACAAGGGAGTACAAAAACCCCTAGAATTTCTTTCAAAGCTATGCATTTAATTTATTATTATTATTTTCTACAAACGAACCATATCACCTTCAAGTACTCCCCATTACACTTAATGTGAGATTGTGAAATAGGCAATTTCATTCTTGGAAACGTTTTTCAAATTCATTTCTTTGGATGGCTGGCAGCACCTCCCTTGTTTTTTTCTTCATTTCTTCTATGTCATCAACTTGCTGTCCTTTCATGTCCCTCCTCAAACTGAGAAAACAAAAAGAAGTCTTATGGAGAAAGATCGAGTGAGTAAAAATATGTGGGTAAGAGAAGCATGCTGACACACTGAGGTGACTGCTGTGTAAGAAGGTGCATTGCTGTAGTGGCAAAACCAGCTCCGCCCACAGGCACAAATCAGGCCTTTTTTTGGTCTTCACACGCTGTTGCTCAATCTTTTCAGAATCTCTAAATAGAAAGTTTGACTAACAGTCTGACCTGGTGGAACAAGCTCCAAATGAACTATCCTCACATAAAAACCAAGCCAAAAACAAACAAACAAAACAAAACAAAACCCCAATACAAATGCACATCATCTAGATTTTTGGTTGATCAGCTTTTTTAGGGGCAAGGTGATGACGGCGTCTTCCATTGGCTCGATTGATACTTGCTTTTGGGGTCGTAAAAACATACAGAAGGGACAGCAGAAAGACCTGGAACTATTTATACCTCCCCAACCCTTTTCTCAACTCTATCTATTCTATATAAGATAGGCAAGATAAACAATCCTGAGGAGAAAACAATGGACTCACAGTTCTGGGTTGGGCGTGGGGTGGGGAAGCATGGGAGCAGGGAAGGTGTGGGAAAGGGAGTGGAAAGCCAACCAATCCAGCCACAAAGGAAAAACAAATGATCTAAAGTCAATAGTGAAGCGGGTGTAGAATGCCTGGTGAGTTTGATCAAGTTCTATGGAGCCGGGAGGAATTACTGAGAGCCAAAAGTCAGCCCATGGCCTCATTTTAGCTGCTAATATCGAACTTCTATGTAATGTCTTTCCACATAGGTAGTCAATTTTATTTTCATACGTTCCATCTGGATAAATCCACATGTATAATCAATCGCCCTTCATGTTGCTGAAAAGGTATTTACAATGAAGAAGCAATTTGTTCTGCAAAACTCCATCATAAAGTTTCCAGCTTCATTTCTATCACCAGGGCCACATTTTCCAACGGTTGTTCCTTCTTCTGCTTCGAATAGCCAATAATTATCCATGCATCTTGATTTCATGCTTGATCAATTTCAGACCGCAATCATTGGTAAACTTCATTTTTCCCTCACTCTCTTTAGTCGTTGGTGTATAAATTTAGATAATAGTGGACTAAATTCCCTTGTATGCAGTTAGATATTATCTGATCACAGACAGTATTGTACTTCAAGATAGATCTGGAAATGTTCTTTATGATGATGAATGTGACACCATTTCTCTTGAACTCGTCACTTACTGAATAGTAAGCTATATGATTTTCTATTTCTTCTTTTTTTTTGGGGGGGGGGTGCATCACTGCTCTCCGGTGGTGGGAGTAGGAGGCCCAGCCCCACTGCTGGAATTGAACCTCCGTCCCAGTGGGCCGCAGTCCCGCGCACAACCACTACGCCACCGGGGCTCAGCCCCATGATTTTCTATTTCAAAATGGCCAATACTTGTTTATTTCAGCTCACTAACACCTAGAGTATAGCTCTTTATGTATTCTATTTTGTTTTTGAAAACTTCCAATTTTCCTAGATTCATTCTCTGTACATTAAAAATTATGATGATTAGTAGATCTTTGAAACCATTTCTTCTCATTTAAGATCATGCCCCATCAGCCATTGAAGGTCCTAAAGGCTTTCCTCTATCCATGGCATTCTGGTCGACTCTATTTTGAGAAGGCAGCTCTTCCTCAGGCATATTTTGAGTGCCTTCCAACCTGGCTCAGGAGCCCTGGTGGCATAATGGTCATATATTGGGCTGCCAACTGCAAGGTAAGCAACTGGAAACCCCTTACTATTCATTAGGAGGAAGATGAGAAGGTTTCCACTCCTGTAAAGAATTTCAGTCTCAGAAATGTCCAGGAGAAGTTGTATCCTGTTTTCTAGGGTGGCTATGAGTTGGAATCATGTCAGTGGTTTTGCTTGTTGTTTTTTTCTGACCTGAGGTACTTATTTTCTGGCAGTATATCTGACAGATATATGCAACATCCTGCTGCAATTCATGAGGCTTTCAGTATCCGATAGCATTTCAAAGCTCTCATAAGATTTTCAGTGGCTCATTTCTCAGCAGTGGATATTCCTTCTTGATTCTTAATCTGGAAGCTGGGTTGGAACCAGTTCGCTTTAGGTAACTGCTAATATTTGAAATAGCAGTGATATAGTTTCCAGCATTGCTGCAACACACAAGTCACCAACGTGTGACAGACTGACAGCAAAGTGGTGGACATGCATGATAAGTAGGGAGTGGGGGGAGCGAGGTTTATTGGGAAATTAACAGGTTGCCACAAGCCAGGATCAGAAAACATTAAGGATGCAGTCTCTGGTCCACAGCAACATCTTTATTCACCTAGTTTCCAGGTTTCTCTCTAAGCCTCAGCCTTTTAGCCACATGGTCCCTTTGCCTCTATCTCCATGGGACAGGAAGGCCCCCACCCCCCCACCCCTCTCCCGGTGAGTTTGCCTCACAGCCCCATAATCTTGGTGTTAGCTCCTCTGTTCTGTTCCATGACTTCCTTTCTGGGGCTTCTGTTTACAACCTGTGCCCTTTGCTCTGCCCCATGATCTCCATGCTACAGTATCCAGTGCTTCTGAGCTTGGTCTCCTCCACTTCAGAAGGAGATCTTGAATGTGCTTTAGTGAAGGTTCTTCTGATGGTCTTGGGATTTCTCTGTGCTTCTGAGATGACTCATCCACCCAGAAGACTTTGATAGAGCTAGGTTTTTTGTTTTGTTTTGTTTTCCTGCAGACCATACCCTCAAGGAAAATCAGTCTCACTCTCTAGTAAGGTAGAGACTAAAAAGAAACACCCCATCTTAATCCTGTAATGGAGACTTCTCCACAAAAGGGGGTTATAATTATAGACATAGAGCCTAGAGTTTACAGCACACTACAAAAGGAATTATGACAAAAGGGATTATGGCTAGAAGGTCCATATTAAGTCATTGAATTAGTCTCAAAATGCATCATTTCCTCTCGGGTTTTCTTTTTTCTTGTTGTCTAGTTTTTAGTATCGTATAATTTCCCTTTTAAAAACATATATATGAGTGACAAAATTTTGAAAGAAACAAATTTAAAACACTGACCATAGTTTTCTAGGTTAGAAACAGGAATGATATTACTTCTTTATTTAAAATTAATTATTTTATCATTGAACATACACATAGAAAAATACACACAAAATTAACCATGCCTGCATGCACAATTTAGTAACATTGATTACATTTTTTTGAGTTGTACAGCCCTCTTCACCTTCCTTTTGTGAGGTGTTGCTCCCTCTTTCACACAAACCCTCTGCCCCTATTGTTCCTTTTATTTTGGTTTCTGTTATCAGCAGTAGTCCATACAGTTAATTCTTTTTTTTTTGGAGGGGGGGCATCACTGTCCTCAGGTGGTGGGAGTAGGAGGCCCAGCCTTTGCTCCGTGCAGCTGGAATCGAACCTCCATCCCAGTGGGCTGCAGTCCCGCGCACAACCACTATGCCACCGGGGCTCAGCTCATACAGTTAATTCTTGAGAGAGCATAACACTCAAGACAGACATAACCCAAACTACTAAACAGAGGATCTTGAGTCAGAGCAGTCTGACTCATAGCAATCCTTTAGGACAGAGTAGAACTGTTCCCTAGAGTAAAGCTTCATAGGAGCAGAAAGTCTCATTTTTCTCTCGTGGAGTGACTGGAGGGTTTGAATCACTGACCATTGGGACAGTAGTGCCAGTCATTACTCACAGCATACTAGGGTTCATTTAAGGTAGACATAGCTAAGTAGGACTTCCATTTGATTTTAAGAAAGCATCAGAGGGTAGTTTTAATTTAAGGTTTAGAGACGATCATGTACTTTCATAATGAACCACTGTTTTAGAATTAGCATTTCAACCAGAGGTGAGTGTGAAACGAAGACCAGTGACAGGTGTCACGTAATGAGTAGATGTCCACCCAGCCCAACGTCTCCATGCTGCAATACAGTGTTGCCTCCGTGTTTGCCCCAGCATGCTTGACCACAAAGCCACCTAATGCACTGTGAGCACAGCTAGCTATTGAGTAGTAAGCAGCAGTGTAAGTCGAAAAAGCATAGGATATTCTTAGATGCTTATTTTTATAACCCGTTTTATTATGGAGTTGCTAAAATGGGCCCAAGCCATATGTCTCTTGATCAAGAAGTCTGAGAATTGAGTACATGAAGCAAAACACTTGGAGAAACATTGAAAAAGTATTGTGTGACTCTGGAGGTAAGGCCCTAAGGTTTTTTTTTTTTTTTTTTAACTCAAAAGATAAGTCTTGGTTTGGAGCAGTACGATGAGAGGAACAGTCAAGCGAACAGATAAAAAATTGTTTGTCTCTTCGTTCAAGGTCAGTTTTAGAATCACTGTGAAAGGTACATGTAATAATAGAAAACCTGGTGGAACCTGTACAGTAAAAATAGTTGAAATAATTGTGGGTCAAAAAGAGGCAGCCAACTTGAAAAAGGTGCCCTTATTGAGTGACCCTATCAAATGAGTTCAAAAGGTGTCCTTGAACAATTGGTGGAGAGGTTCAGGGTCAGTCAATCCGGTAGGTTTTGATGAATGAAGAAATGCCAGTGTCTTGGTCACAGTATTGTCTTTAAAGTAATGCAGTCTATGGGAGGTGGGGGCTTGTTAATTTGCACAGTGCTGAATGATCTAAATAGCTGTTACAAGAAATTTCAGTAAGGCATAATGCCCTCCTTTTTCTCACAAGCAGATACAGCTATCATTTGCTTCCAGAAATCCATTGTGTCTGTATTTCTGATGTATTCTGAACCCAGTAGAG
This sequence comes from Nesogale talazaci, assembly GCA_004026705.1. Taxonomy (NCBI): domain Eukaryota; kingdom Metazoa; phylum Chordata; class Mammalia; order Afrosoricida; family Tenrecidae; genus Nesogale; species Nesogale talazaci. The sequence goes on along the minus strand of PVJH01008616.1, from coordinate 49,777 downwards.
AGAGTTGATGGTACATGTTCTGTGACCTTTCAGGGAAGTCACATGTTAAGAAATCGGAAGATGGATACAACAGAGTCTTACCAATGGTAATCTTACAGGGAATTTTTTGTTTATTTTCCTCATGGCAAGTAATTTACTCATTGATTAAGATAATTACATGTTTCGTGCTTCATTCCTTCCCCCACAGGGATGTAATTTCACGTACGGAACTTTGGTCATTCAGTGGTAGAAACCTCGCTTTTCATTGTATTCGGGATGAGTTGATTACCAACTGGACTAGTAGTGACTCCATAAAACAGAGCAGTACTGTCTCTGTGTGATTCTCAGACTATAAATCTTTTTTTTTGAGATTATAAATCTTTATGGCAGCTATTCTCAATCTGTGGGTTGTGCTCTCTTTGAGGATTGAATGACTCTCTCACAGGGGTCGTCTGATTCCTAACAGTAGCAAAACTACAGTTATGAAGTGACAGCAAAAGCAATCTTATGGTTGGGGGTCACCACAACATGCAGAACTGTATGAAAGGGTCACGGCATTAGGAAAGTTCAGAACTATTCCTCTATGGAATCAGAAATAGGAAAACGACTCTATTTCTCCCATGGAGTGGTGGGTGGCTTTAGTAGTCGTGCAGTTAGCAGTCCAATTCATAGCCTCCTACACCATCAGAATACCCAACTCGATACAGCTTATAACAATTATGTGGACACAGTACACATGTAAGCAGTATGTAAAGTATCTTTTCCATGAGGAGGCCTAGTTATCTTTCCCAGAAGTGACAAAAGCCCCTTCTAAATTCTGTGTCTCATTTCAGAAATATTCCATGTCTATCCATCTATATGACAATAAGTATATATTTAAATACAACTGATTCTTGCTAATCATTTTGGTATTCATATTATTAGTCTTAGTTACCACTGAGTTGGCCTGGAGATGTTACCTAGCAAATGAAGTCCTAACTCCCAAGTAAGAAGAAACTTGTGCAGTCTTTGTTGAGAGAGGAATTAGCCCTTTGGGGTTTGCTGAGGTCGTTGCATAGCAATACAACCTTGCCTTTTATTAGCCCTACAATGTCTGGAAAGTTACTGTCACTTGCAGATGTTGGTTTGGGCTGCCATTGCATTGGCCTTTGACTCAAGACCCCATGCGCGATGGGATGAAACACGGCCTGGTCCTGTCCCATCGCTACAATGGGATTTAGATCAGGCAAGTACAGCTCAGAAGCGTTTCACTGTCTGATGTTTCACTGTATGATATCAGAAGTAGAACCCCAGCCCTCTCATTCTAGTCTGTCTTAGTTTTCCAAAAGCCTGCAATGACAGCTGGGTGGTGGCTGTGCAGGAGGTGAGCTGAATTGAAGTCTCTTGCATGGAAAGTGAGAATCTACCACTGAACTAACAATGACAGTATCTTGTATTCTCTTGTTTTTTTTTTCTTTCTCCTTTTATGAACTAGCCTGAGGATTGGCCCATATCAGTACATAGGGACTTATCACTTTCTTTCCTTTTTAACTTTTCATTGTGATTCAGATGAAAGCACATTCGTTTTCCACTTAACTATTCATACACCTTTTGTTTTGTGATTGACAGCAGTTTACCATTTCCATTTATCCTTCTTCCCTATTTCTTTTTTCTTTCTTCTGAGCTTTATCCATGGGAAAGTGCTGCTGTTTATCTTGTATGGCTGATTTTTATAAAGAGAACTTACCTTTTTGGTGCTATTGTTCATTGCATAAGCGTATCTATTGTTTATGTGAAGGTTGAGCCATAGGGCTGAGTTCACTTATAAGCTTGACGTGTGTCTAGTTTTCATGCACTTTAGGGATTCATCAGTCTCTATTTGACTAGTAAGTTTGACCTTTTTTAAAAAATGAGTTTGAGTTATTGTTCCACAATCTTCTCCCATTCTATCCAAGATTTTATAATGTAATCCCTTTCAGATCCGTCTGTAGTGGGAGCTGAGCACCCTCTAGTTCTGATCTTGGAGCCAGGAAAGCTGTGGTTCATGTGGTCATGTTTCCATGTCTGTGATTTTTTTTCACTCTTCTTCAGACATGGAGAAAACAATAGTCGCACCTTAGATAACCCTTCATGTGCTCTTCAGATCCAAGTTACTACTTACCAAAGGAAGATGTACAACATTTTATTTATGCACTATTGTTCTAGTTGACCTTGATATTCCCTGAACCTATGATCCTGAACCTCCCGGACCTAATCATTCATTTCCTCAAGGTGTTTGGCTATAGCTAAGAAGTTTTCCTAGCTGTCTCTTGTAAGTACCACTAGATGTACAGGTGTATTTGCAGCACATATAAATATATGAGTAAGACATGATAAAGTAAAAAAGCTCAACAGAAGATTTCAAAAGGCCACTGAAGAAGACAACAGGAAGTAATAAAATAGTCAAAGACCTAGAGTTGGAAAACCCAAAGGGAAGAACATGACTGGTGTCTCTCCAGCTGAAAGAACTGAAGAAAGAAGTTAAGCCGTTAGTAGAAGTTTTGAATTCTAAAAGCATTATCTTGAGCCTCCTCTGCAGGAAGCATCAAAGGAAGGTGGAAGGAATACCCAGAGTGCCTATGCCAAAAATAACAGGTCAACATTGAATTAGAAGCAGCATGGGATCAAGAAATGATAATACTGAAGGAAGAACTCCAAGCTGCATTGAAGGCAACAAGAGACTTCAGGAATTGACAAAACACCAATTGAAATATTCTGGCAGATGGTTGCAACCCCAGCCTACTCAAAACTCTAGTTACCTGGTCAACAATTGGATAAAGATACATATTTGTGCTCATTCCAATCAAAAATGGAAATTACTTTTTATTTTAATTTTATTTTCTACTTAAAAATCATTTTATTGGAGGCTCATATAACTCTTGTCATAATCCAAAATATATCCATTGTGTCAAACACATTTATACATTTGTTGCCATCATCATTCTCAACACATTTTCTTTCTATTTCAGCCCTTGGTATCAGCTCCTCATTTCCCCCCTTCCTCCCCCCACCCTCCCTCTCTCATGAACCCTTCATAATTTATAAATTATGATTACTTTGTCATGTGTTACACTGTCTCCTTTTACCCACTTTTCTGCTGTCTGTCATTATGATCATTCCTCCCCTCCCCTTTTCCCCCACCTTCCTCTTACCCTCCTGGTATCACTACTTTCATTATTGATCCTGAGGGGTTTATCTGTCCTGGATTCCCTGTATTTCCAGATCTTATCTGTACGAGTGTACATCCTCTGGTCTAGCTGGGTTTGTAAGGTAGAATTGGAATAATGATAGTGGAGGGGGTGGGAATATTAAAGAAGTAGAGGAAAGTTGTAAGTTTCATCATTGCTATATTGTGCTCTGACTGACTCGTCTTTTCCCTGGGTCCCTTCTTTAAGGAGATGTCCAGTTACCTACAGATGGGTTTTGAGTATCCATTCTGCACTCCCCCTCATTCACAATGATATGATTTTTTTTGTTCTTTGATGCCCGATACCTGACCCCTTTGACACCTTGTGATCACACTCATGCTGCTTCTTTCATGCGGGCTTTGTTGCTTCTGAGCTAGATGGCTGCTTGTTCATCTTCAAACTTTTAAGACTCCAGATGTTATATTTTTTGATAGCTGGCACCATCATCTTTCTTCACCAAAAGGTGGAAATTATTGAACAATAGCACTAAAAGCACATAGAAGTACCACTTTGTTGAAGATAATTCAACAACAGTTGCAGAGTACATTGACAAGGATCTGACAGAACTTCAAGCAGGATTCTGTGGAATTTCTGTGGAATGAAGGGGAACCATGCACCTTAGATTTTTCTATGGGTAATTTCTTGGAAGTAGATCACCAGGCCTTCCTTCTGAAACCAGTCCGTTACAAAATGTGCGGAATGCAAATTCTTGTACACCTCTTTGCAAACACCTACAAGAGTGTCTTGCAATCTCCAAGAGATTGCAGTAGCTTCTGGCACCACTAGCTGGAGAAAAACCCAAACCAAACTCACTGCCACCCAGCCCAGGCTGACTCCCAGCTCCCCTGTAGGATAGGGTAGAAGTGCCCCTGTGGGTTTCCCAGACTGTCACTGTGCCAGGGAGCAGAAAGCCCCATCTTTCTCTGGCGGAGCTGATGATGCTTTCTGACTGCGGACACTTCAGATCACAGCCTGAAGCACCATCACTGCTCTTCCAGAGCTTTTTAACTAGCGAGGGAGAGAAAATCGTATTCTCGCATTCTTGTTAGCAGATCACATGATCAAGTTGAAAAATGCCCCAGATGAGGGCAACAGATGTACAAATGTGTTTGACACATGGCTGTATACATGGATTGTGATAAGAGGTGTAAGAGCCCCCAATAAAATGATTCCCGAAAGTCTCCAATTTGATGGGTGAAATATGGGATATCAGAGTAGCTCTAAATTGCTTTGCTTTTCTTATGAAAGAGGCTGAATGTATTTTTAACTGTCTAGAAATGATGACAAACAAATGAAAACATTATTTCACACTAAAACTAGCATAGAGTGTAATTAATTTACATTGCATTTTAAAGGATAAAATGTAACCCTTCAAGGAAATTTCCTGTTTGTGGAGTATAACAGAAGGAAATGTTGCAACATCATCTTGATCTTTGATGTGTTTGATTGAGCCCATTGTTGAAATGATTGTGGTAATTCATCTTAATGAATTGTTGTTGCTTAAGGATTTTCTTGCATATATGAACTGCTTAGATTTAGTTATTAAGTATGCTTGTATTAAAATATGCAATAAGTTAGAAATAATACTTTTTGAATATTATTATTAATTGTTTCATGATCTATAAATATTGCTTAAATAATATTTTAATGTGTTTTTGTGAAGGTCTATAGAGTAGTTTAGGTTTCCGTTCAATAATTTCTATATAAATTGTTGCATGACATTTGTTAAATTCTTCATGGTACATAAACATTCTCATTGTTTCTGTTCTGGTTGTTTCATTTCTATTGATCTAGTTTCCCTAACCCCTTTCAGTCTCATCTTTATCTTAAAGTAATTGTTGATATTTGATTTCGGGTGGATTTTATTTTTTTAAAGATTGTATTATTGGGGGCTTTTACAACTCTTAAAGCAATCCATACATCAATTGTATCAAGCATACTTGTATATATGTTGTCATCATTTTCTAAGCATTTACATTCTAATTGAATCCCTGATATCAGTTCCTCTTTTTATCTTCCCTCCCTCTTCTCCCCCATCTCAGGACCCTTGATAAATTATTATTATTTTCATATCTTACACTGTTCACTGTCTCCCTTCCCCCTTGATTTCTTTCCCCCATCCTCAGCCCACCTTTCCTCTACCTTCCTGGGTATTGCTTCTGTTCCTGAAGGGTTAATCTGACTTGGATTCAATGTGTCCTGAGCCCTTATCTGTACCCGTGTAAACGATCAGGCCTAGCCAGCAGTGAAAGGCAGGATTTGGGAAAATGATAGTCAGGTGAATTTTTAAAAGAACACATAACTTATGGGGCATCTTCATTATATTTTTAGCTAATTACAAAACCTTTTCTTTTGGTGCATTGAGTGAAGGCTTGTAGAGATTAGTTTTCCATTCTATAACTCATGCTCATTTTGCTTCATCTCATTGACTGAAGTCCCCACACTGTAACATCACATACACCACTTCCTCCTGTTTCCAGTCCTCCTTTTCTAACCCTTCTAAACGTAGTCTTTGGGTAAATGCTGCCCTTTTGATCCCAAATGGTTGATTATTCTGAGGTGTGTTAAACCTTCTTAGTGTTATTGTTCTTATAGTACTATTTATTGTTTGGTTGAAAATTGAGCCATTGGACTGAGTTAATTTATAGACCTGCAGGGTGGCTAAGAACCAGTTTGGGATGTTCCACTATTCTCTGTCCAAGCAGTAAGCCTGGTCTTTTGAACATTATTTTTCAGTTTTGTTCAGTTTTTTCCTCCTACTCTAGCTTGGACCTTCCAATGTGATCCCTTTCAGAGTAGTTGGTAAGGATAGTTGGGCATCATCTAGCTTTTTAGTTCTCAGGGTTCGAGAGACTGAAAACCACATGGGTCTTTAGGCCCTTGTTTCCATGTGTCTTCGATTTTCATCACTTTTTGTTTAAACCCCTGGACAAGGAGATACTGTGGTAGTTACATAATTTTATGTCAACTTGATGAATAAGTGTAGGGAGGGGGTCTAATCTGTTGATTAGGTCATACCTGATGATGCCTCCTTGTGGAAGTGGCTTTCTCAGGAAGAGTCTAGGAACTTCCTCTCCACACACACACACATTCACTGCTTTACCTCCGTCTAGAGACCCGGAGACCTGGAGGAGCCACCTGGAGACCTGAACCAGCCCCGAGATGCTTCCGCTGCCACTAGATCATAAGATTTCTCACCCCCCTGCCCTGTGATCTTCCTGTCTTTGGCATCATTGCATGTGCTGCATGAATCAGAAGAGGAATTTATAGAGCAGTATCAGACATATGAGCTAATATCATCGGACTTACGAACTTGATCTGGACTGGGCTGGGATGTTTTCTCAATACACAATTGCTGTTTGATAGAAAGCTTTCTCTTTCACATGTATGAGTGTTACTGGATTTGTTTCTCTAGTCAGTCCAGTCTACCACAGAGACCAACAGTCGTCACTCACCAAATCGGATGGAGAATGTTATCTTGGTGCATTATCATTGCAGCTGACTTCAGCAGCCCTGGTGGGGTAGTGGTTTTGTGCTGGGCTGCGACTCACATGGTTAGCAGTTGGAGACCATCAGCAGGTCCTTGGGAAAAAGGGTAGGCTTTGGACTCCAGTGAGCAGTTAGATCTCAGAAACTCACAGCGGTCACTGTGAGTCAGCATTGCCTTGATGGCAGGGGGTTAGTGTTCCCCGAAACGACGATCCCGTGCCTGCAGGCCTAGTGGTTCATCCTTTAAGGTGTGATTATGTCTAAGAAGTTTTTACAACTTTGCTCCTGGTATGCCCACCACATTCTTGGGTACATGTGTGGCATGCACAAATATTCTCGTTCAAAGCCACATATTGATGGGCCTACTCCCACGCACATCCAGCCTGTGTGTCTGCCCATGCATCTTTTCATAGATCATTGCTATTGTAAGCTTGTGTATAGAATGCTACTGTAGGGATGTGTATTGAATGTGTAGGAATGTATATTGAATGCTATTGTATGCTTGTGTATATAACAGTATTTATGTCTGTTTCACTCTTCCCAATATCTTCTCTGCGTCCGTCATTTCCCCCAGACATCCTTCATATATTGGCTTTTCCTTCCCCCAAGTTTACAGGTGTTTACCTCTAGCCAGTAACTTATTCTTTCTTGCCCACCTCTACTGTGGTAATTATCTAAGCATGTTTTTCTATGTGTGTGTGTGTGTGTGTGTGTGTGAAAACTTTTTATTGACTTTTGTTTGTTTGTGTGTTTTTGTTTTTTTGGGGGCATCACTGCCCTCAGTTTAATTGACTTTTTAGAAGAGTGGTTGCACACACTATTTGTCCTTCTGTGATTGACTAGTTTTATGCAGACTGTTATCCTCCAACTTGATCCACTAGTAGGACTAAACATTATTTTTCAGATTGAACTTTATTCATTAGCGGCATGCACTATTCTATTGTGTATGATTGGACCATACTTTGTCTATCCAGTCTTCTGCTGATGGACATCCTTTTTGCTATGGAAAGAGTTCTGTGATGAATGTGGGTGTTCCTATATCTATTCTTGTTCAGCTTGTGTTTCTCTAGGATAGATACCAAATCGAGAGATTTCTGGGTCATTTGATATTTTCTACTTCCAACTGCAGGGAGCACCAGACCATTTCTCACCATGGTTGCACCATTTTATGGTCCCACCAGCAGTGTATGAGGGCTCTCTATCTCTTATTTTGAACTTTGCTACTAATTTGAACCAATTTGAATTTTAACAACAAGGTGATGTTAGGAACCAGTTTCAGTTCAGAGGATATACAGACCCATGTGCAAACTGGATAAGACAGGTGTCACGTGAGGGGGACCTGCCAGCCAAGGATCCGAGGAGCATCCAGGGTTAGATGTGGGGAGAATTGGCATGGCCAAGCCCAAGTTTGAGTTTCTAGCCTTTACAATGGTGAGAAAATAGATTTCTGTACTTTCAAGTCACCCACTAGAGATATTTATACTACTGCAGCATAAGGAAATGAGGACACTTCCCCAGTTTGGTTGGGAATTCTATGGGTGCAAAGTCTGTGGTGTCCTGCCCAGAGCTGGACATAACACCCAGCTTGCAAATGAAACCACTCTTCTTGGTTGGAACAAGATTTGAAAACTTTCTCTTTCCAGCACCTCCAGGTCTCCTATTGAGGGTTTTCACACAGACAATTTAGCTTGTTTGGAGTTGCAAAGCTAATACCCTCACCACAAGCTGAGCTGTGAAGAATTACAGACTTGTCTAAATTATAATTTGTTTGTTGGACCTTGAAGGAGTCTGGAAAACCTGTTCAACTCCTCTTTCTCTCTCTCACACATACTCCCTCACAACATAATTTGCCCAAACACATTTCTCTTTGGAGAGTCTTTTAGGACAGTATCTTGCCAAGTGTGGGGTGCTGGTTCTTAAGCTATTGTCTCTTCTGTGCTCAATGTTGTGGATGCCGGTTGCTAAGTCATTGTCTCTTCTGTGCTAGGTGTTGTGATGCTGAGGTTGGGGATCACCTCCTGTGCCATCTGTTTTGTTCTGGCAGGGGAAGAACAGAGAGGAGGAGAAGGGAGGAGGCACCTGCCTTATTAGTGCACCCTCCCAGCTGAGCATCCCTCCAGCAGTATTTCTTGACCGTGGCAGGAGCAGTTAATGATAGTAGCAGCTTTCATTTTCTCCTCCACTCCCAGAACTAGCCATGTGAGCTTTTCAGAGAGACCAGTGCCTCAGGGGATTGGCCAGTCCTCAGTGGTCTGAGTCTTAGCTCTGAGGGGCTATTTCGCCAAGGTGGTAGGCTTTAAGCTCTTCCCTTTGTCCCTCCAATGCAGGAACTCATACAAGGACTCTTTCTGTGTTCACTCATTTGTACTGTAAAACAAACAAACATCTTTTAATTGCACCTATAATGCTTAAAAATTCTGATGCAATAAGTTGATGTCATTTTTGTTGTGACTGTTTATTGTGTGATGTTTCATCCTCCACTATGCCAGCTTGGGCTGGTACTCATAGTGGCTTTGCTGTCACATGTGGTACAGATGAGAATGTCATGTGGTCCACAAAGTGAAATTAAAAAAGCTGTTTATTTTAATATCCTGTGTATTAGGATAATATGTAGCTAACACACACAACTTATTACTTACTGGATATGACTGCTCAAGGTATATATTTGTAAGTATGTGCTGACTTGGAAAATTTGGAAATGGAGAATAGTGATGGTTGTGCAACATGCTGATCATAATTAATATCACATAACTGTACATGTAGAAGCTATTGGATTAGAAAATGATTTACTGTACATGTCTGGTTTTACCCCGCAGGCACACACACGTACATCAACCCAGATAATAATAAAACAAAGAGAACATAGCACTTAAGTCTCTCTAACATCTCTATCTCTTCTTGTGAATTTTGCTACTAATTTGAACCAATTTGAATTTGAGCTACAAGGTGATGGTAGGTCGGACTGAACACTGAAGGTGATGTGAAATGAACAATTTGAAGACAAAATGAAATGAAGCCCAAGACATGTTCACTCAGCCTATTGTCCTGACAAGAAGGTCCATTTACCAGGGATATAAGCTTGGTTCCAAGGAGAATCAAGATGGGCAGATTAAAAAGGCATTTTGATTTCTTGAATCTCTCCATTGTCCCAGGTCCACAATGGTGTCAACCAGAAATCCAAAAGTCCTCTTTGGAACTTTCCCAAACACCTGATTTTTGCATTTGGAGAAGAATGGACTTTGCAATCAACCAACACTAAGAAGGTTGGCCGCCATTTTGAAAGATGTTCCCTTAGTTCCGTAGAAACAGAGCTGCACAAAAGAGACCAGCAAGGCCACTATAATGGGGATATGGAGTCGTGCATTCCTTCATTGTTCAGCTATTGGACCCTAAACTCTAACAGAAATCTGGAAGTCAGATGTCCTACCTGGGAAGGTTGTGAGGCAAGGTCAGTAGAGAGAAGGTCTGGTGAAGCTTGGAGATTCACTCAAATGTCTTACCTGTAACTGACAAGGAACACGCTGTAATGACATCCTTTTTTGAGAAGTATAAGGCCATATCATCTTGCCTTAGTGACAAAAAGTTGAAATTGTTATTTTTATTCCAAGCAATCCCAGATGAGAAATCAACCCACACAGTGTGGAGGTGGGGGTGGGGTGGGACTCATCTTTCAAATCAAAAGTTTCTCAAGTAGGCACAGTGGGGGGTCAGACCTAATGAGGTTGCTCCTGTACACATTGTGCACCTGAAATGTAACTTTTGGATGATGGAAAATGAATAGAAAAGAAATGCAGCCCACTAAGTGGAGACTTGGTGCAAATAGTTCAGCAGAAGCAAGCTTGGGAACCCATCCCTATGTGCTGGTACTCACTAACAGGGGTTTTATTTTATTTCACTTCTGAGAGAAGAGTTGACACCAGCCAGCTCTACACAGAAGAGGATATGAAGACCTATTTCACTTATACCTGAACGTGACAGCAAAAACTTTTCAATTTAGACATTCAGTTCCTCTCAGAGACTTCTGGATCCTCAGAGAGATTCTGATGTGCTGAAATTTTCTGGTTGAATGTTTTCCTTTAGGAAACAATCCTTTAGGAACAGAGGTCCAGAGTTAGAGGCAAAAGCAATTCAGCACCACAATTTTTCTAAGATAGCTAACAGTTCCACTTGAAATGATCAATATGATGTGGAAAAAAATGGTTCCTTGGTTTCTGCGCTGATTTTAATCTTCTTGGAATTATTTCTACACAATTCTTAAAAAGGACCAGGCTGGATATTTACTGATAGATTTTCTTCAATGATTTGCCATGAAAACTTTTCGAAAAAGAAAAATCACTAAAACACTGTCTTTTAGTCGTAAAAGTTTACTAGGTACAGGGATGAAGCATAACAGAGGAAATATTTCATTCTTGAGTTCCAAATTATGATATTTTTGCAATCTTACCTTTTATTTTATTTCTAATAGTTTTGAGATAGTTCACATACCATACACTTCTTTAATTGTTCACTCACAATTAAAAGATATATATATACATACATTCAGTTCTAGTGTATCCTCCCCCTCCTATATTCCTTGCTTCCAAATTCTCCTTAACCTGCCTCTCCCCCGCTCTCCCTGATAAGCTGTTACATGAATTATTGTCTCTGTGCATCCTCCTTTTATGTGTTTTATAAAGTGGGATACATTCTAAAAAAAAAAGAGTGAGAACTGTGTATATAAAAATTTTAAAAAAGAATAAGGAAAAGACTGCTAGCGGCAACATTAAAATAAGCCAGAGAGATAGCCTGTTGAGAAACAAAAAAGAAATAGTTAAACCTAGAACAAATCCACAAAGGGTTGAGGAAGATCAAATGGCCAGGTATTATATTATACCATGGTTCACCCACCACAATCAAGTTTACAATAATCTCTGATAGGCTATTTGTGTCCCTCCGAGGGGGATCTGCTAGAGGCTTCATCTGAGTAGGTACTCTGTACATGGATTTTGAGGACCCACTGTCAATCCATAGCAAATCTACAAATTGGATGCTTACAATTTAAGTTTTGATACTTTTTCTCCCTTTCCCACCTTTGTGTTAAGTAATTGTCACTTTTGGATCTCATAGGCGGGTGTACTTCTTCCATGTAGATCTAGTTGACATCTCACTTACATGTCAGCTTAAAAAAAAAATACAAGTCTTTAAAGACCGCAGGCCCTGTTTCTTTTGATAGCAGGGCACTATCTGTTTTATTCACCATACTTTGCTGTAGCACCTATATTTTCAGTGACCCCTTCAAGAAGACACATAATGAATATGTGCCTCAAGTCATACGAACTCAACTTAGCTTGGGGTTGGAGTTAAGTGGGGACCCAGCCTCCATTCACTTGTCCATAGTTTATGTATGACACTGGTTCCCTTTAGGGTTCTAAGTATCATCTTATAATAAAGAAAATTATCAATTATGTCCCTGGAGCATCAGAATATTCCACTCAGAGTGTCATTATTTTATATAGTGTAATAGAATTTAACTTACTTTTGAGAAAAGGAGGTTATGCAGGAATAGCCCAGCTCTCAACCACAATCCATGAGTTGTTGTTGATTTGTACAGATTGAATTCTCAAATGAGTGAGCTCTGCTTACAGTGACCATTGGGTTGGTGTTAAGGGAACATTTCCATTAACATTCATTTACATGGATAGATCTTTGCCTATCAGATTAGTACATGTCATATTAAAGCAAAGAGGGCATTAAAATCATGCACATATTGTGGTTCTGGCCATCTTTCATTGGATGCCCACTAAATCAGTGATCCTAGCCAAGGTTCGATGACTGCCAATTCCACAATGTGGCATGGCTATCATTTGTTTCTTCTCACATGAGGGGATTTTAGTTTTCATTGTTGCTTTTGCTTTTGGGAAGATTTTAGTTTTAAGTCCAAGGGCTATGGGTATTATTGAAGTAGAGTCCAGTTCACTCCAAAGTTTCCTTCTGGTGTAGCCTATGGGGGATTCCATGTCTCCTGAAAGGACAGTCTAAGGTCATCATAGTGCATAGCACAGGTCGAAATGAATTCAAAAGTATCCAACTGGAACATAAAATCAGGCCTCTTCTGCCTTTGGAGAGGAGAGACTTATTCTCTATAATTACTGTTGAGGGTTCCATCCCAATGTGAAGTTGCTCCTTATTTACTCACCAACAGAAGTATAAATGTCTTCTCTGGAAGTTAGTTGCTCCCTTCCCTGATCTTTACTGGACCCTTCACGTTCCTATGGAGTGACCGTTGATTTGGCTGGATCTTATCTCAGGGTTGTATGTCATCAAGTGAGTGGTCTTCTCCCTTTCACCTCTTCTTGAAGTGGAGAAGTACTTCTTGAAGTACATCTTAAGATGTTCATATATGTGGGGGTGGTATGTAATTTTTGAATGGTAGAGAGACTTTCTATCCTTTTAGGAATAGGTCTCTGAGATCTGTTTCATTGTTGTTTCTCCTGATAGTAGTGGACTTATACAGTATTTGCCTCTTAGTGATTGACTAACTTCACTCAGCATAATGGTTTCTAGATCCTTGCATGCCGTGTGGTGTTTCATGTTTTCATCATGATTTTTTTTAGGGATGTGTAGTATTCCAGTGTATGCTTGTACCACAATTTCTTTATCCATTCTTCTCTTGGGCATTTGGGATGCTTCCAGTTTCCTGCTATGTGAGCTGTGCTGCAATGAACGTGGGAAAGCATACCTCCTTTGGTGTTTTGTCTGTTATAAAATCATTTTGGGGACTTTTTTTGGTCCTCTCTCATTCCTCAGCTCCCCATTCCCACCACAACCACCACCACACCAGCACCATTTATTTACTCGATAAATAGTCATTGAACATCCAAGTATGTGCAAACTTCTCCTTTAAATTAGAGATATTGAGTATGGATTCTTAAAGGTGGTGCCCATGGCATTAAGGATGAAGCACCATTCGTTCATTCCCAGTTTATGAAGAAGTCAAATTGAAAAGCAGTGGAAATAACCTCCTTTTTACTGTAACTTGGTCTTATATCCTTAAAGGTTCTGTATTAATTTGTCACAGGCCTTCCTAGATACTTTAAATAGAGATAACATTGCCCATGAGGTCCCATTTTGTCAATTGTAAGTGCTGAAGACCTAATTTTAATTTATTACACTTTTACTTAGACCATACATATCCTCTCTGTCTATTTTTTAGGCAACAGGAAACATGATTGTAGGGAGTTTAGGCAAAATAGTATTTCTGATAGCAATGGTATTATGGATTAAAGTTGTGCCCTAGGAAAGGAAGTGGATGTTAACAAACCCAAGGACAAGGGAACAAGTGATTCAAAATTGATGGGGAGGAGGGCGTAGGATGCCTGGTAGGGTTCAATCCTTGGTTTAAAGGAATTACTGAAACCCAAATGAAGGCTGAGCATGATAATGGGGCAAGAGGAAAGTAAAAAGAAATAGGGGAAAGAAATAGGAGGCAAAGGCATTTAGAGAGGCCTAAATGCAAGCATGTTCATATGTAAATATATTTATATATGACAATGAGGAAAATAGATCTATGTGAATATATTTATAGATTTAATTTTAAGATAGCAAATGGATATTGGGCCTTAACTCAAGTACTCCCTCAATATTTTGTTCTATTAAACTGACATTCAATTATGCTCATCTTCCCAACAAGATCACTGAAGAAAAAGTGAGTGCATGAACAAATATGGTAAAGAAAGCTGATGGGTGCCCGGTTATCAAAAGATATAGCATCTGGGGTCTTAAAGGCTTGATGATAAACAAGTGGCCATCTAGCTCAGGAGAAACAAAGCCCACATGGACGAAGCACACCAGTCTGTCTCTTTATGAGGTTTCAATGGGAACAAGTATCAGGTGTCAAAGAACAAAAAGTCATATCATTGTGAATGAGGGTGAGTGTGAAGTGGAGACCCAAAGCCTATCTCTAATCAATTGGACATCCCCTTACAGAAGGGTCGCAGGGAGGAGATGAATCAGTCAGGATGCAGTGTGGCAACGTTGAAACAAACAACTTCCCTGTAGCTCTTTAATGCTTTCTCCCCTCCACTATCATGATTCCAATTCTGCCTCACAAATCCAGATAAACAGAGGATTTACACTGGTGCAGATAAGAATTGAAACTACAGGGAATGCAGGGGAGATAACCCTCTCAGGACCATTAATAAGAGTAGCAGTACCAGGAGGGTAAAGGTAAGGTGATGTAGAAAGGGGAAACCAATCATAAGGATCTACATGTAACCCCCTCCCTGGGGCGACAGACAACAGAGAAGGTGAAGGGAGATGTTGGACAGTGTAAGATATGACAAAATAATAATAATTTATAAATTATCTGGGGTTCGTGAGGGAGGTGGTGAGGGAAGGAGGGAGGGGAAAAATGAGGAGCTGATACCAAGAGTTCAAGTAAAAAGAAAATATTTTGAGAAGGATGGTGGCAATAAATGTACAAATGTGCTTGATACAATGGATGGATGTATGGATGGCGACAAGAGCTGTATAAGCCCCCAAGAAAATGATTTTTTAAAAAAGAAGATGAAGTTGCACCCCTTTTGTTAAAACCCTAATCCTTTTGCTGGTGAATAGCATTGGCTGGTGATAGCATCTCTCTTTAATGATGCTATCTGTTAGTGAGTTAGTATATAGAGAGGGTGGATTCTAATATCTTGTAAAAGAGAGAACAGACCCAGCAATGTCATGTGGAGATGAATTTGACATCTAAGGAGTGCTAATCAATATTCTAGGTCTGTGGTTCTCAACCTTGCTAATGCCATGACCTGTTTATTCAGTTCCTCATGTTGTGGTGACATAACATTATTTTCGTTGCTATTCCATAACTGCAATTTTGCTACAGCTATCAATCGGGAGACCCTTGTGAAAGGGTCGTTCAACGCCCCCAAAGAGGTCATGACCCAAAGGTCATGACCAAAGGCTGCTCCAGATCATCAGATACAGTCCGTGACAACAGCTTCTTCTAAGCACACAGAAAGCCTACACTGAAGTATACTCTGAATTCAGACGCTGAGCTGCCAGAACTCTGAGACAGTAAATTTCTGTAGTTCAAAGACACCAACTTTTTGGCATTTTATTATGGCAGCTCTAGGAAATGAAGAAAAAAAAAAGGCATGTCTATCTGTTTGTTATTTTATATTATAGGAGATATCTCATCTAAATGTAGTGGGGTTTCCAAGATAATAATACCCTAAGGCAATTTCAAACTCTCATGTAGAAAGTTTGCCCATTGGGGTATTGCAGGATGCCGAAGAAACACAAGAGTGCTTTTAATATTTTTTAAAAAGTAAATCCTTCTGATGTTTTTAAAACTTTCAATTGGGAAAATCACATACCTGTGTTTCAGATAGCAGGAAACCTATCCCTCCTATTGAGGAGTAACTTGGAGCAGTGTGTGTGCGTAGTGTTCCCATGGAGATTCAAACAAGTATCAATAGTATTATGATCCTACACCAGGCAATGATTGCTTTATTGAATTTAGGGGCCTGCGACATGGGGTGAATTTGAAGGAACCTTTTGAGGGTGCCACCGAGATACTCCTAGTGCTAGGGATCAAGATTTTTTTAAAAAAAATTATTTTCTTGGGGGCTCATACAACTCTCATCACAATCCATATATCCACTCACTGTGTCAAGCACATTTGTACATTTATTGCCGTCATAAATCTCAAAACATTTGTTTTTTACTTGAGCCCTTGGCATCAGCTCCTCATTTCACCCCCTCTCCTTACCCACTCTCCTTCATGAACCCTTGATAATTTATAAATTATTATTATTACTATGTCATGTCTTACACTGTCCAACATCTCCCTTTACTCACTTTCTTGTTGTCAGTTCCCCAGGGAGGGGATTATATCTAGATCCATGAAATCAGTTTCTCCTTTCTTTCCATCCTTCCCTCCACCCTCCTGGTATTGCCACTCTCACCATTGGGCCTGAGGGGTTCATCTGTCCTGGATTCTCTGTGTTTCTAGTTCCTGTATGTATAAGTGTACATCCTCTTGTCTAGCCAGATTTGTAAGGTAGACTTGGGATCATGATAATAGGGGGCGGGGGAGGAAGTATTAAAGAACTAGAGCAAAGTTGTATGTTTCATCGTTGCTATACTGCACCCTGACTGGCTCGTCTTCTCCCTGAGACCCTTCCGTAATTGATGTTCAATTGTTTACAGATGGGCTTTGGGTCCCCACTCTGCCCTCCTTCTTATTCATAATGATACAATTTTTTTTGTTCTTTGATGACTGATACCTGGGATCAAGATCTTTACTGAGCAGCAGCAAAGGCAGCTTTTAGAGAGTCCTGGTGAGCTCTCAGCTGTCAAGTCTGGTGTCACATACATACTAAGGAAGTGGAGAAAGGCTTATTATTCATATAGTGAGGCATGCTGGGGAGAACAAGACCAACTTCCTAAGCAAGTCTAAGAACAAGGAAAGGGAATTTGGCTTGGTTAGTGGGTTGAGATAGGTAAGGGTTCTTGTGCACAGACCAGGCCATGCATGCTCTGAACATCTTATTACCTAGACTTTCTTATGAATTTTCCCAGATGTAGGAAAAGAAAAGGATGGAACTTGAAATATGTTAGCTATCATAATAAAAAGTAAATTCATATTTTATTAAGGTATATTATTTAATTTTCTCCAAATTTTATGGGTAGGGAAATAGTCTCAGAAGGGCAAAACAGTATAGGTTCATATCCTTTAGAAATAAATAAATAGTGGATTTGGGGTTCAAAATCGGACCCAACTTGATTTCAATTCCTATATCCACTAAATGATATTACCTCTCAGGGAGAATGGAACAAGGTCCAAGTTTTAATAATACAGTTACAATACATATAACTAAAGGAGTATTAGTTATCACTGGGAGATCCTACCTATAAATAAAAAGTCGGCTCTCATTAGAGTATACATATAGAGGGAGGAAAGGAAAATATGGACCCATTTTGGCTTGAATTTTATGAGACTGTAGGGTCTCATTTTGAGTTGCACCATATCAGCAAATGAAGGTCCCACCTCTTTACTCTCTCTGCTGTGAAGATTGACTTGTGAAGGTAGCTCTTTCCCAGATGTATTTTGAAATCCCTTCCAACCAGTGGCATTCATCTTCTGGCACTGTATCAGACAATGTTCCACTGGCCTTTTTATCTTTAGAAGTAGGTAACTGAACAGTCCTTCCTAGCACTATTAGTTTGGGAGCTCTGTGGAAACTTACCTACTCTGAGTAAATGGCTGGTATTTGAAATGCTATTTCAAATGTCACATCGCTGTAACATAGAAACCAGTACACAGTACAACAAGCTGACAGACTCAAAATGAGAAGAAACAACGATAATTAACATCTATTAATTGGAACATCATATATTTGAAAGAAGAATCTAGGAAAATTGGCAGTCAAAAAATGAAAGGTAATGCATAAAGATCAATGTTCTAGGCATTAGTAGGTGAAACAGGCTAGTATTTGATATTTTAAATAAAAAAATCATATACTTTACTCTGGTGGGGGAAGAACTGAAGAAGGTTTACATTCAGGGTCAAAAGAAAATAAATTATCAAGGTCTACTCTGAAGTACGATGCTGTCAGTGAGAGGATAATAACCACATGTCTACAAAAAAGAACAGTTCCTACAATGATCATATAAATTTAGGCACCCCCCACTGAAGTCAGATATGAAGAAATTAAAGATTTTTACCAACTTTTGCAACCTGAAGTTGATCACAGTTACACAGTCAAGACACATGGATAATCGCTGGTGATTAGAATGCAAGAGTTGAAAATCAAAGGAGAAGGATTGGTAGCTAGAACATATAGCCCTGGAGATAGAAATGATACTGGACATAATGTGATAGAATTGCACAAGAAAAATTAGTTATTCATTGAAAGCATCTTCATTCAGATGGACCTGATGAATGGAATATATAGGGATAAAATTAATTATACCTGTGGAAAAAGATATGAGAGAAGTGCACAAACTTCATTCAGAAGGAGGGCAAAATCCAACTGTGGAGCAGACGACCAATTGCTCTTATGCAAGTCCAAGTTGAAGGTGAAGAAAAATTATAACAAATCCATTAGAGCCAAGGTATGACGTTGAATTTAGAGACCATCTCAGGCACAGATTTGACATATTGAGCAGTATGACCAAACACTAAATAAGGGGGATAACATCAGTGACACATGTAAGAACGCAAAAAATGTACTGAAGAGTTAAAAGACCAAAATGGAAATTTTGAAATCTCTAGTTTGAAATCAAAATGGAGATGAGATTCTGAAAATTTTCTGAATATAGAATAGCTAAAACAAGTGGAAGAATTGATGAACCTAAAGAGTCGAACACTTCAAAAGACAAAATAGATCTTATAATAAACTTGTAACAAGACCTAGACTTGGGAAGTCAAGAGAGCAGACAACATTTCTCACCCGGAAATAGCTAAAGAAAATCCAAGTCTTGAGCTGCATATTGAGGAGTTTCAGGGGCAAGACACTGAATGATGTGGGGAGCATCAAGTTCGGTGAAATACACTGTCACTGTACCAAAAATAACGGATTAATGTTTAATCATTCAGAAAGTAACACGTGATAAAGAGCCACTGTTATTGGCTAGATTAATGATACTATTATTAGAACTACCAAATAACTAAAGGAGGTTACTTGAAGTGTTTCTTTTTTTCTGTCAAGCACATTTGAACAAATGTTGCTGTGCTAGTCTGGGTAGACTAGAGAAACAATTCATAGACACACATATGTATATAAGAAAGAGGTTAATATACAAGAGCATTTGACAATTGAGAAAGACTGGTCCAGATCAAGTTCATATGTCTGATATTAGCCCATATGTCTTATCCCAATCTATAAAGTCCTCTTAAGACTCATGAAAGACATACAATGATGCTGAATGCATAAAGGTCACAGGCTGGTGGGTGGAACGTCTTATGGATCTAGCAGCAGTGTAAACACCTCAGCACTGGTGTGGGTCTCCATGTGGCTCCTCCAGCTCCTGGTTCTGGCTTCTTCAGTGTAATTCCATCAGGCTTGTTGTCAGTAATTTCTCACAGGGACTATGTGAGTGTCCCGCCCCTAGTGAGCCATTTTATCTTCTTAGTATTTCCAAATGAGGTCATCAAGGTGCAAACTGATGGACAGGTTAACCTCCAACCCTTCACTCTTTAGTCTCAAATTGACAACAGATTATGTAACTACTATAATAGCCACCATCATTTTCAAAATGTTTTCTTTCTGCTTGAGCCCTTGCTATACGTTGACTCTGACGGACTTGTTTTAATTTTCTTCAACTTTAACTTGGACTTGTATATGAGCAATTAATGGTCTTTCCTCTAGTTGACCTCTACCTAGTCTTGTTCTGACTGAAGAGATGTAGCCTCTGTTTCATTTTCTCCAGATGTTGTCGATTTAATCCCTGTGTATTCCATCCAGTGAGGTCCATGTGTATTGTTGCTGTTTGTGTTGTTGAAAAGAAGGTATTTTTAGTGAATACGTTTTTGGTTTTGCAAAATTTTGTCATGTGAATTCTGACATCATTTCCATAGCCAGAACCATAGCCAATTATTTCTAATTACTGATCTTTCTTTGTTTTTAACAATGCATCTTGAGCCCATGTTTGATGAATTTCAGATGACAGAGCCTGCTTAATATTCATCTTCATCTTTTCATATTAGTGAGTAGTATGTAAATTTGAGTAATAATCATATTAACTGATCTTCTTTGTAGGTGTTATAACCGACAGTGTAGTACTTCAGGACAGATTTTGAAAAATGCCTTTTGTAAATGATTGCAATATCATTCCACTTTGTCTTTCCAAGCATAGTAGGCAGTATGATTTTCTGATTTAACATCACCCACCCTAGTCCATTTTCAGCTCACTAAAACCTAGGATATCTACATTCAAGAGATTCCTTTCATTTTGACAACTTCTGATTTTCCTGGATTCCTAGATTTGTAAATTCCATGTTCCAATTATTAATAGATGTTTGCAGCTGTTTCTTATTATTCCAAGTCACGACACAACAGATTCTAAAAGCTTTTCCCCATCTATATAATTAAGGCTGTTCCTTTCCCCAGTTGTATTTTGAATGCCTTCTAACTTAAGGTGCTGAGTATCTGACACTACATAAGACAACATCTTGCTACTATCTTTAAGAGTCCATGTGAATAGAATTTCTTAACCTGGTTTAGAACAATGATGAATGACCTGGGATGGGGACCTATGGTTTCAATGAAACACACACACTTTTTTCTCCCAGTTACATTCTAAAGTAATTTCTGTGGAAAAAATTAGAATTACTTTATATAATTAAGTCACATTGTTTCATATCAATCACTTGTGCTGTGGAATCGCATGCTTTCTTACTAAGATAATATACAATGTTTATGCTTTTATTAATTTCTCATTGTTGGAAATTATTTTGGAAGATATTTTTTGGAAGATTTTTTTGGAAGATATTTTTTGTCCTTATGCTTAAGGACCTGTCTTTACTTACATGAAGTTTAGCTAAGTTGGGTTGTATTAAAGAATAAAGCATTAAGCAACTCCCACAGGTTTTGGTTTTATTTTCATCACTGTACTTTGTGGGGCATTAAATCTACAATAGGTGTCACAGGGGAGGGGGCAGGTGTGAATGTAAATGTTTTTGTAATAGCTAAAATATTGATAGTTCAAACCTACCCAGAAAGGCCTCTGAAGACAGACAACAGGGACCTTCTTCAGCAAGGTTACAGCCTTGAGAACTTTAAGGAACATAGTTCTACTCCTTGTAGATGGAGTCCAAAAGTGTAAGAATCAACTACAAAGCCACTATCAAAAACAGCAACAGAAATATAATGTCAATTCTTATCCATAGATGCATAAAAAAATAATACCGAAGGAGTATTCTACCATGGCAGGATACTTCCTTAAAAGGTTAGATTTGTCAAAGATGGAACTTCCCTTAAACTTGCCCTTACCTCAAGTCCACAGTCATGTCTTAAGACATCCAATAACTTTCCACTTACATTGCCCAACAGCGGAGTACCTATACCATAGACAATGTTTTGGGGAAGACATATCCAAGCATTGATCAAGCTGGTTTATGGTTTGGAGCAGTGAAGCCAATAAAATAGTGCCTCTACCAACAAATGTGACTACTCCATGACACAAATATTTCTTCTGATGGTTTGATTTAAGAATTGCAGCTATCCCTCCATTTTGCAATTGCATGAAATCTCTGACTTCTTTCAGGGTGAACCTACTATTCCTCATTTGGATACACCTTCCAACACCATCAGAAGAAAGTGTCTCTTTTGATGAGCCCCTTTGGGACCATCAGGAGCTGAAAATTTTATGTTTTGAGGCACAACTTTAACTGGAGAAAATATCCAGGGATGGAAAGTAGCATCTGGCATGCTTGACAACACATATGGCTTCCTTATTGTGGTGAAGACTACACGCTTCACCAGTCTGTATCGATGCTTCAGCCCCAATCCTGGAAGAAGTCTTGTGTCATGCCATGAAAGCTAGTCCTTTCAGCAGTTTATGTTACAAAACAGAGCAGAATATTTTATTTTCCTGTATCCACCTATATTGCTTGTCTGGAAAAGAGATTCTCAAGCGGGTGATTAGCATTTGGGCAGACTTGTCACCTTTGACGGGAATTGGAGCCCCTTTGCAGGACAGTTTGATAGGGAACTCTTTCATTGACAGACTTTCTTCAGGAACATGATGAGCCACCAGAGTGAAGTCAATCGTTTCATTTCAGATCCTTCATCTCTCATGATGGATGTTATAGAAAAACCATAAACTCTTGGTCAAGCAGTTAGTACAGGTGGACAACTATCCAATTTAACATGCCTAAAGAAGTACTTCTGAAGACTAGAGTTAAGAATGATTTGGGGGACAGCGCATAGAAAAGTGGGGGAAAGGAGACATTGGACTGTATAATATAAATTATCAAGGGCTCATGAGGGAGGGAAGGTGGAAAGGGGAGGGGAACAAAGTTGTCGATAGCAAGAACTCAAGTTGAAAGAAAATGTTTTGAGGAGGATGATGGCAACAAATATACAAATGGGCTTGACACAATGGATATATGTATGGATTTTGATGAGAGTTGTATGAGTCCACAATAAAATGAGCTTAAAAAAGAAAGCAAAGAATAATTTTTTGACAACACCTGAGAATACCTGAAACATCGAAGAACTCATTTGAGGTCATTTATATGTAAGCCCTTTTGTACACAAATCCACACGTTCTACCTTCATTGATTCAGCCTCGTTAACTTAAGAAACAAAAGAGATGATATGAATTCAATTTTTAAAATCTTGAAGGATTTGGGGTTGACTGGTGTGGTGTGCCATGCAATGGTCCCAGAGTATTTCCTAGCCTGGAATACTTACAGGAACCATTCCCCAGCACTCTTTTCCCTAAGAGGGGCTGGTTGGGTTCAGACCACTGAATTTTCATATTGTACCACCAAGCCTCCCTCTTTACTGACACAGACCCACTTTAGGTTGGCAAAGTGAGCAATGAAAATGTTGGTTCATGGGGGAGTTAAGGGAAATATGGGGACTTGGTACTAAGGACTTAAGTGGAGAGAGGATGTTTTGAGAGTGATGATGGCAAGTGGGCAGATGTGGCCTGCATACAATTGATGTTTGTATGGACCGTGATGGGCATTGTATGAGCCCCCAATAAAATGATTCTTAAAAAAAAGGGGGGGGGGAGAGAAGCTTATACCAAGGGCTCAAGTGGAAAATACTTGGAAATAAATATGGCAATATGTGTACAAATGTTTGATACAAATGATGTATTGAATATTTTAAGAACTGTAAGAGCCCCCAATAAAAATATTGGAAAAAAAAGAAGAAAATGTTAATTTTGTCTTTTTCTGTGTTTTGCGTGCCAGAGTTGTGTTGTTGTTTTTAATTGTTGGTTTCATGGAAATGGAAATTTGGTATTCATTTGATTTTTATACTAAAGCCCAATCCACAGTGTCAAAATTTTTATTAGTTTTATGTGAAATTTGATATCCACATCCCCAACCAATACACTCTGAATCTTTTTTAAAAAAATAATTTTATTGGGGTCTCTTACAGCTATTATAACATTCAATACATCATCTGTATCAAGTACATTTGCACACATGTTGCCACATTCATTTCCAAACATTTTCCACTTGAGCCCTTGGTATAAGCGCCTTTTTTTTATAATGAATCATTTTATTGGGGACTCATACACCTCCCCTCATGATCCATACATACATCAATTGTATGCAGGCCTTATTTGCACACTTGTTGCCATCATCACTCTCAAAACATCCTCCCTCCACCTAGGCCCCCAGTTCCAGCTCCCCCTATTTCCCTTCCCCCTCCCCTCCATGAATCCTTAATAATTTACAAAATTGCTATTGCTTTTTCATATCGTACACTGTCCAATTAGTCCCTTCACTCACTTCCCTGTTGGCCTTGCCCCAGAGAGGAGGTTATATGTAGATCCCTGAAATTGGTTCCCCCTTTCTACTCCACACTCTGAATCTTAAAACAAGGTCTAAGAAAGTGAGTGAGACCGTGCCTTTGAAAGATTGGCTTTAACTTCTCAGGGAAACATGCTTTCAACATATAAAAATATAAATTAAAAAAGTGGTGTATTTCTGTGTATTGGGGGGGTGGGGGGTGGGGCGGGGCACAGCTTGTCTCAGGGTTTTAAAGAAGACAAATGATGCCCACAAAGGGAAAAAGGTAGTATTACACAGCTAGATTGGCTGTTCTGACCTCTGTTCCACCTGGTTCCAATTACTCCCAATCATTGCCGTAGATGCTACATTCTCAGTAGGCCTTTGCACCGTAGCTAGCTACCCTTTACAACAACAACAAAATCCCCTGGAAGGTTAATCAGTCTGGTCCTTGGTCTTAAATCAATCAGTACAGCAGTGGAAGTTATGCAGGAATTTCCCAAAGGTAAACAGATTTCTATTTAAATGTTATTGCTCTCATTAGCATCAGCTGTTTTCATTATAAATGTGCTGAGAAGTTCCTTTCTAATCTAGTTTATACTTGATGTGTATTGCTTTCAGATGTTAAAGAGAAAACTTTCTCATGTTTCCCCATGTCCATTTTTTTCCTTTACACCTTTATTTACTTTGTGATGAACCCTGATTCAGTTGCAACCTTCTCTGGCTTTCCCCATGGCTGCGTCTTTGACTCTTTGCTGTTATAAATCCTGCTTCTCCTTTGATTAACTTACTGGATATTATGGATTAAATCATACCTTCCCAAAGTAGATTGGCAAATCCTACCTCCATACACAAGACATGTTAAAGGACGTGCTTGGTAAGGCAAAAAGAGGGAGGCCTATTCAGGAGATGGATTGTCACAATGGCTACGACAATGGGCTGAAATATAACAACTGTGAGACTGGCACAGGCCAGGTAGTTATACTGTTATACTATGAGATCACAGTTATTCCATGATAGGTTATATATGATCCTGAATCAACTTAACAGTTTAACAACAACAACATGGACAAGGAGTCGGTGATGGGTAGGTTTGTTATGCCAACATGGCCACAGAAGATTGGTAGGTCTGTTGTGACAGCACAGCCAATGAACACACAGGATGAATTGAAGGGCAGAGATAGGAAGGGCTCGGTGAGTCCCGCCCTCTTTCTTGCTTTTGGGTCTTCGGACCAGCTAGCTGCTTTGTTCGTCCTGTGCCTCGACTTCCATGCAACACTACCCGTGGGACACCTAATCGTGGACTGTGTTGCTGTGAGTTGCGGTTCCTTCAAGCCCTACTTCGCCATGCTCCTGGGATATGCATCTCTTGAGCTGGGGACTGTTGGACTCTGTCATGTGGCTAACTGTTGGCGACCTGCTCTGCTGTTTGCTGCCTGTGACCAGATAGTCTGAATTGCTCTACAGAGGACTACTCAGCGGCCCTCAAGACTTGAAGGACTGCCAGTCTTCTAGCTGTCTCACGCAAGTGAGTTGCACCGAGCAATTTGTACTGCTTTATAGATTAGTAAACTGTTTCTTTCTTATCTTATATACGCTTCTCTCTCTGTAAATATATAAAGAGAATTCCTAGTGTCCTGGTTTTATTTCTCTAGAGTCCTAGTTAAGGACTCAGATGCTTGCTGAAAGGTGGTTCACACCTACAGTCACTCCATAAGAGAAAGCTCTGTTTCCATAAAAATGGCCCCTTTGGAAACTCTATGGAGAAGTTCTATTCTGTTCTATAGGTTGAATTGAATTCAACCTATGAATTGAAATAGACTAGAAGGAAATGATTAGGTGTACCCTGGATGTAATCTTATTATTTGAGAATAGATATGTTAGCAAGGCAATTCTAATATAGGATGTGCCTTAAACCAATCACTTCTTTGATTATTTTTTATTTTTATTTATTTTAGGCATCACTGCCCTCTGGTGGTGGGAGTAGGAGGCCCAGCCTTTGCTCCTGCGGAGCTGGAATTGAACCTCCACCCCAGTGGGCCACAGTCCCGCGCACAACCACTACGCCACCGGGGCTCAGGCCTCTCTGATTATTTTTTAAGGATTCATTTTATTGGGAGCTCTTGTAGCAATCTATACATCAGTTGTATCAGGACATTTGTACTTATGTTGCCATCATCCTTTCCAAAACATTTTCTATCTACTTGAGACCTTGGTATCAACTCTTCCCACTCCCCTCTAACACCTTTGGGAACCCTTGGTAATTTAGAAATTATTTTTATTTTCATATTTTACATGGTCTACTGGCTCCCGTCATTCATGTTTCTGTTGTTCATCACCCTGGGATGGGTGGGGTTATATGGTGATAGGTTCCCCTTTCTCCCCCCATCTCCCCCTTCCCTGCATGGTATTGCTTCTCTCATTATTGATTCTAAGAAGTTCATCTGTCCTGGATTCCAGGTGTTGACAGCTCTTATCGGTATCAGTGTTCAAATATCTGGTCTAGCTGAATTTTTGTGATATTACTGGGAACATGATAGTGGGAGGGAGGAAACATTAAAGAACTAGAGGAATGTTGGGTGTTTCATTGGTGCTCTACTGCACTCTGTTGGCTTATCCCTTCCTTGAGACACTTCTGTGAGTGGATGTCCAATTGTCTACAGATGGGCTTTGGGTCTCCACTCCACCATCCATAATTCATATTGATATAATTATTTGTTTTGGGTCTTCTGATGCCTGATACTTTATCCCATTGACAACTCATGATCACACAGACTGGTGTGCTTCTTCCATGTGGGCTTTCTTGCTTCCCAGATTGATGGCTGTGTGTTTATCTTCAAGCCTTTAAGACCCCAGACTTTATACCATTTAATAATCAGTCACCATCAGCTTTTTTCACCACATTTGCTTATGCATATGTTTATGCACTTTGTCTTCAGCAATCATGCTTGAAAGGAATCACTTCTGAGATATAAAAGGAATAGGTTAGGCACAGAAACAATGGAGTGAGTCACGCATCACGTCTCATCATGAACACAGTGGGGATGATGCTTCAGGAGAGAACTGCCCAGAGGATTTCCAAATTGTTAGACATTGATGGAAACAGATGGTCTCATCTTTCTCTTATGGAGTAGCTGGTGAGTTTCGACATCTGCCCTCTCATTTAGCAGCTAGATCTGTAACCACTGGACCTCAAGGGCTCCTGTCAAAAGTTACATAGATTCGTTAGCTGAGCAAGGACTCGGATTCAGGTATTTTGAGACTACACATTCTTCACCACTGTGTTAACAAATGCTTTGCTTGCAGAGCTGCTTGGTATATTACAAAGTGACATCCTCCTATAACACCTGGCGTTAATACATATGCACTGAGTTAATCACATGTGAATGTCTAGCCTTGTGGTTGCATCTGGGTTGGTCCCTTCAGAGTCTGAGCTCAAGCATGCTTCTGGTCATACACAGGCCTTCTTGGCCATTCCAAGTAGAGAACCAGGTTCTTTGAATGCTGACTGGATGGGCACATCACCAACTCTTGTTATCACCTGGGTAATTGGTTTTCTGTGTTCATTTGAATAATAAATCATATTAAAGGAGGCTGCAGATGCCATGGAGATACCAGCATTGTGCAAAGAACAAAGCAGTCTTTATGTGTGAGTCTCAGTTCTGGGGAAGTTGAAGGGCATGATAATAGAGTATTAAAACAAAAGAGATTATGTAGTGGCCTCCTACCATTTATCATTGCTTATGTCTGGTGCCAATAATGAGACCCTAAGCCTGGCAAGACCTGGGTGTTTTATTTACATTTCCAATCAGGTGTCAAGGACAGGAGTGAAAGGAATTTCAGGAAAGAAATGGAACCATGTGATGTAGTTCCTACAGAAAATACAAACACAAAACAGATTCTCTGGTTAAATATATTACTCAGAAACAGTCTAGCTGCCAAATGCTTAAGACTGCACTTTGTACATGTATTTCTCTCTATATGATCACTACATCTTCTGAGACCACCTGTTTCTCTTGTTCTGTGCCTGTGTAGCTGCTCTTTCTCAGATTATACTTATTCTCCCACCCTTTACAAGGGAGTGTTTCTCAAAGAACCTATTTTCACCATATCTCTGTATTCCCCTTCTCGCTCCACATCCGCCTGACAACCCTTCTTGGTTTCACAACTCTAAATCTTTGCACATTTTATTATAATTATTTACTGGGTTTTCTCAAGCTGCCCTTTGAAATAATCTTTCTTTCTTTTCTTTTTTTTTCAAAAACAGTTCTATTGGTACTTCAGCACATATCATGGAATTCAAGAGCTCAATCAGATCATGAAGAGTTGTACAATCTTTACGGTAATCAATTTTTAGAACATTTTCTTCTTCTTTATTCTCTCCTTTGAAACGTTCTGTTCAGAACATGTTCTTTACTTTATCATTTCTTCCATGATAAGCTTCTTTAACAAGCTTCAGAGTCTCTTCTGAGAGTCACCTTGATCTTTTCTTCCCTGCCCCCTGTCTGCTAAATGATGTTCTGCTTCCTTCACGTAGGATGTTCATGATGTCATCCCTGCTGCTTGATGTGGTTGGTCAATGAAGACATTTCACTCAGTGAACATTGCTGCACTGGGGTCATTCAGTGGCTGGCTCATCTACTAGATCTGGCCTGCTGGAGTACATTTGTTTCGTTATCTGGGCATGATTATGGAATTGTGGATGAGCCCCTTCAGCGGAGGGAAGTAGTAGCTGGGTTAAGGGAGGTTGTTGTCTGCAGTGTACATTTTGGGCTATCTAAACAGATTTTTAATTCTCTTTTCCGTTAGCCAGTACCCACACTTTTGCTCAAGGAGGGGTAGCCCATAACTTGTAGTGTGTACACTCATTGGCTGTAAAAGGCTGGCCATGTCTTAACGGTCCCACCCAATTGTTTAGGGAAGCTAGCTACAGGCTTTCTGGGTATGTCAGATTCAGAATAAGATTCCCATACCCATTTCTCATGTGTGAGTGAAGTCAAAAGTTTTCCAGGTGTCTGGAAGACTGAGACAGGCACAGTTAGGAGCTTGGTTCTAATGTGATTGAATGTTTTGTGGTACTCAAGCGTTTACTTGAAGGAGAGGGGGTGCTGATTCCTCCCCTGTAAGGGCTAATTTATGAAGGGGCCTGGAAACCATGTCCAAATGAGGTATTTAAACTTAGCAGAATATAACCATTTTCAAGAGTTTGTAATTGTTTTCAAGTCTTGGGAGGGGCTATCAGACTACAATTTCTCTCTATCAAGAAGAAACTTTTACCCCACATTCTTTTTTTTCTTCCCCAATGATTTAAAACTTGGATGATATTTTTATTAGCATCCTTCTTGGAATCATTTTGCCAATTATGCAAGCCAGAGGTGGAATAAGAGAATGCACATAGTTTCATGAGGTCATTCTCTTCCATAAAACTATTTAAACAAAACACCACTTTGAGATCTCCCTGAAAGGAAATTTCCATGCCTCATCAAGGCCTGTATTGAGTAAATCTGATTGAGTAAAGCCTTATTGAGTAAATCTGATGGGCTATGTGGTGAAGAATTGGTCAGAGAACACAGCTTCTATGCCTGTGATGTTAGTTTTCTGGATCCCTATTTCTGGAGAAGTTGCCACAGTCAACACTCCCTGGCTGCTGCCCAGGTTTGTGTTGAAGAGAGTTCGACCTGGGCCTCATCAGAGGGCGCGGTCTAAGAAAAATGAGAGTATTTAACTCCAGACAAATCATGTAAAACTGGCTGTTTTTCATTCAGTTTTAGTCTATGCAACACAAGGTTACATTTACCCCATCTTCTGGAGTACCTTGTTCTCCTACAGGGACTTGAATGCTTGAACAAAAAGTAACCACATCCCACTGTTTTAAACAGAACAAGAGTAATTGTAACTGACGGTACAATAGAAAGTTCTATCGTAGTAGAGCTTAGATGCTGAGCAGAAGTGCACAAGACGATGGATAGCAGTGAAGGTCCACAAGACATTTGCAGAGTCCCCAGGTCGCTTAAGTCTCCATTGCGTTCCTTCTGACCATTAACTAGGGATGTGAATGGTTCTGTTTTCAGGAAAAGTGTATTGGAAAGTGGCTTATCATTGCTTGACCTAAGCAGTTGAGGCAGGACCAATTTTCTTGGAGGCTTGCCTGTGTGTGCCCTGGATGGAGAACTTCATCCTGGGCTTGCACAGTTATGTCCTGGCTTATGACTATGGGTTATGTCATGATTATCTTGGTAGAGAGGCCCTGGATCAATCTTGTGAGTTCTGACTAATGTAATGTACATGTCCCAACCATGGTCCCATTCCTGTAGTCTCACCTGTAACCTGAGGTATTGAGCTGCTGCCAGTCATGCTGTTGTGTCAGTTTCCTTTGCCCTCCCATGTCCTTTTTGAGTCTGAACTGCTGCAAGCCCTTCCCTTGGGCGCCGTTACAACCTTGTGTGAGTGGTCTCTCTCATCCGGATGATGTGTCTTTGTCTTGTCTTTTCCTGTTCAAGATTTAACAAATGCTCTCTGTATATTATATTTGAGATTTGGACCCTAAGACACAAAAAACCTATTAGCAGCCTAAAACAATAGTAACAGGCTAAATCTCTCCAGACCACAAAACACATTGGAGCTAAACTCTTTTTCTAAAACATTTTTTTCCGTTATTATGGGACTATAGCTAAGTGTTTTCTAGTACTTAAGAAGGTATCTCAGGGCTGAGCCCCGGGGGCGTAGTGGTTGTGTGCGGGACTGCGGCCCACTGGGTTGGTGGTTCAAATCCAGCAGCAGCTCTCCAGGAGCAAGGCTGGGCCTCCCACTCCCAACAGAGGGCAGTGATGCCCCCTTTCTCCCCCACCCCCCCCAAAAAAAAAAAAAAGAAAAGAATGTATCTCAAAGGGAAACTCTTGGGCATGTTCTCTTGAATTCCTGCTAACTCAAGACTGCCTACATTTTGCAGGGACCTTAAGAGCCATCCAAAGAAAAAGCTGTAAAGAGTTACTCTGACTATGGGATCACTATGAGACTCAACAGTGGGTTTAGAATCCCTGGTGATGGAGTGGGCCACACACTGGGCTGCTAATAGCAAGCTCAGCAGCCCCAACACACCAACTGCTCTGAGAAAGAAAGGGAAGGCCGTCCACTTCCACAAAGAGGTCCCCTGGTCACCAGCAGTTGGAATATATTTAATGGCAATGTGCTTAGTACGAGTGAATTACTTTTCTTGAACTCTGTTTTCTGGCATTTTCTAAAAATTTGGTTAAGGTTCTAAGAGCTTTTACTTTTCTGCTCTCAGCTTCTCTCCAGGGTTGTCCTAAAATCAAATACTTGAATTTGAGAGCAATTGGAGATAACCCCAAGCTCAGATTTCTATGGACAAAATCATCTTAAGTCTATATTAAAGTATATTCAAATATTTTTACACCCCACCATTTCTATACCATAATTATTTAAATATGCATTGACAACTCAAAATGAAGGTAGGAGGAAAAGGAGAGTTATAAATTTGAACCACTGTGAGTAATCATAATAAATAAACAAAACATTTAAATGTTACTTCTTATTTAGCCAAAAAGGTTTCAGTTCTTTTGTCCATACCTGCTGATAAGCCTCAGGACCCCTCCAGGGAAGCTTGAACTTTTCTTTAAAGATAACTGTCTATTTTTAAGTGCTTAGTTCTGTGGGCTCAAGTCCTAGACCTATGTGCTCAAATAGCAGACTTTTTGCCCCTTAACGCACATTTCCTTCCCATTCTGCAGACTGATTCTTGAGCATCTGGTTATAGAAATTTCCATTTTCTACACGGTGCCTTGAGCTTGTGAAGCATGCAAAGCCCAATTGTTGGTTAAACACAAGTTTGTCCCTGTCAAATTGGTTCTCTTCACAAAAAGCCTCAAGCTCGCCAAATTGGCTCATCTGTAACACATTTTAGAAACCCTCAAAGATGAACAATTAATATGCAAGATACATGTATACACACTGAATCCCACTCACACACCAAGATTTCTGAGTTGCAAAACCTGAGAACCTACATGCATGCAGTTGGCCATGCGGGGCTAAGCTCAACCTGAAAAGAGGGAACTCTGTTCCCAGAAACCAGGGACCAGCCAACCAGTTTCTCTATCCAACCTGCTCAGAGCATACCTACCACCTGGTCCAATTCCCATCTGTGCTAGCCATTAGTGCCAAGGGGAGAAGGCTGTAGACTTAACCAAGCCGCCTTTCAAGTCTCACTTTGCTGGCCGCTGCACTGAGTAGGAGGTTGAGGACTCTCCAGAGGCCCAGCTCTCACCAAGCTCAGTGCTAAGGAAAAGTGTGCCTCCAAGCAATTGTTGCACTGCAGGTGGGGGGAGGGCTAAACCCCCATGAAGTCCTTGAGTCCATGCTGCCAAAGAGGCCTGTCCAGGGACGCCAACTCTGTTCTTGCAAAACGGATGATTCTGACAACCTGTAACAGCAAAGGTATGTCAGCTCATCATGAATTCTAACAGAACTGTGAGACTGGAACAAAGGAGGAGCAAAGTAAGGAAGACCCAATGAAATACTGCATATCTGTATTTCAACTATAGATATTTGTTAGCTGAGCTTTATCCTGGAGACAGAGGTGGGTTAATTTTAATTTCTAAAGGGAAATAGCCAAAGCTTTTAGTTTATACTGAATTCTAACAGAATTGCTTGAGTGGAATAGAAGAGCAATGTACAGGAAGTCTTAGTGAACACTGTCCTACCATGTGTCAGAAGAGTTGCTGGTTTCTTTGTTCCACATAATAGACTGTGATATGTTAGTTTTGTTTGTGTTTACATGTGATTTTTCTTTGTAGCTTTTTTCTTAGTGTTTACAAAGTCGTTAGGGTACTTCTCTTATTTTGATCTAAAGGTTTATTCATTTTCTTTGTGGTTATCTTATAATTTACTAATTTCGTTCCAT
Organism: Nesogale talazaci; assembly: GCA_004026705.1. Classification (NCBI taxonomy): domain Eukaryota; kingdom Metazoa; phylum Chordata; class Mammalia; order Afrosoricida; family Tenrecidae; genus Nesogale; species Nesogale talazaci. The sequence goes on along the minus strand of PVJH01008616.1, from coordinate 16,728 downwards.
GTTTGAGAGAATCTACTCTTTCATCTTGAAATCTATTCAACTTCTCCATTCAGAAGTTCTGTAACCACTCTATTTCCTCTTTTAAATTTATAACAGTTTTTTTTACACATCAATATACCTGGTTCCTTATTTTTAGTCTTAATGTGTGTTTTACTTTGGATACTTCTATATCTGGATTTAGTTCTAAATTATGTCATCATATATATTAATCTTAGCCTGTTGTCTGCTATTGTTGATTCTCTGTTTGATGGAATCCCTTTACTATTTCTTGTAAATTATTCCTTGTAATGTGCTTGACAGACTAGATGCATGTATGGATTGTGATAAGAGCTGTATGAACTCCCAATAAAATGATTTAAAAATTGTTCCTTATAAATTCCTTAATTTCTGGACCTAATTTTACCATTGTGTTTGAGGGATGATCCTGCTAGATATGTAGTTCTTGGCTGACAATTTTGTTCTTTCAGAGTTATTCCATAATTTCTAGAGCTATCCCTGCATAATTTCTGACAAGAAATCAGGACTTAACAGTATTGATTCTGCTAATGAATGACTGCATTTTCCTCAAGCTTCTTCCCTTGTCTTCATCTTTGGAAAGTTTATGATCTGCCTTGGTGATTTTCTTTTGGCATTTATCCTGTTTGGGGTTTATCCTGTTTCTGGAATATACAACTTCTTGTCTTTTATGACATTAAGGAAATTTTCTGAAGAATTAAGGAAGAATTCTTAAACAACTCTTTGAGAATTTTCTAGTTTTGTATTTTGCTTCCTCTTTTGGAATTCTGATCACCGTAATGTTTCTCCTTGATGGTGTCCCATTTACTTCTTAATTTGTCTTTGGTTTGTTTGTTTTCATTTAGTTCTAACTATTCCTCTATTAGCTCAGTAATGAGAAATTTGTCTTCAATCTCAGCAGTTTGCTCTTTTGATATTTGCTCTTAAAATGCATGCTCTATTTCTCAAATTTTATCATTAATGGTTTGAAATTTTATTTTTTTGGATTTTTTGGGTATGGTTTCTAATTTTAATTTCTTTTGTTCTTGTTTTAAAATTCTTCTACAACTTATTTCTGTGATTTCTTTGTTTTTTGTCTGTAGCTTTCTCAATTTTTATCTCAGCTTATTTGAAGTACCTAAATATTATTGTTTTGAAATCCTTATCATGTAGATTCAATTCAGTGTCTTCCTCTGAAAAATTTTCTGACTTTGGATGTTTATCATACATTTAACCACTCTATCGGGTTTAATCATGTGAACTAATATTACCTGTTGTCTCTGAGGCACTGTGATGTTGTACTTGTATTTAACTGGTGGCTGTATGTTGATATAGTCTTAGATAGATGCCACCTTCCTGGTGGGTGGAGTATATAGTTTGTGAGTGTGTACACGGTTTTCTGCTAAATGCTTTTGCTGCACCTCTAGAAGCACATTTGCCTGGTGTTTGCCACTGTTCGTTATTCATCACATGATAATGGTCTTCACCCAGTGGATGAGGCTGAAAGCAATAGCTAAAAAGAAGAAATAATTAAAAAAAAGAACAAGAAATAGTATAAACAGTTCAAAAAGTTTTAATAACTGAAAAGCAGAAGGAAATAAAATCAGAGAAAGAGCAAGGATAAAGAATTACAGACCAATACTTCTCTTGAACATAGATGCAAAGTTCCTCAACAAAATCATGGTCAATAGAATCCAACAACATATCAAAAAAAAATACATCATGGCAAAGTGGTTTTCATGCCATTGATGCAAGGATGCAAGAATGGTTTAACGTTTGAAAAACAATGTAATCCAATACATCGACAAGGAAAACAGGAATCATATAATCATATTAATCGTCGCAACAAAAGCATTTGATAACACCCAGTACCCATTCCTAAAAAAGACTCCCAAGAAGATATGATTAGAAGGGAACATCCTCAATACATATAAGCTGCATATGAGAAAACATTAGCCAATATTGCACTCAATGGAGAAAAACTGCAAACATCTCCACTGAACAAGGGAACCCAACATGGATGCCCTTTATCCCCACTTCTATTTAATATGTTGCTGGAAGTCCTAACCAATACCTTAAGACAATGACAAGATATGAAGGGTGTACGACTGGATAAAGAAGAGACTTTTGCTATTAGCAAATGACATGATTGTATATACTGAAAATCCAAAGGGGTCCACAGTAGGATTGCTGGAAAGAATAGAGGTGATTAGTAGAGTAGTAAGATGCCAGATTAACAAGCAGAAATAAATTGGATTCCTATATACTTTTTCTGGGAATACGGAAAAAAGATATCAAGGAATCAATACCATTCACAGTAGCATGCAAAACTAAAATACCTAGGAATGAACCTAACCAATGAAACAAAAGACCTGTATGAAGAAAACTACAGAAAATATTACAAGAAACCAACAGGAATCTACACAAGTGAAAGCATATTCTGTGCTCTTGGATCAGAAGACTCAATATTGTCCAAATAGCAATACTACCTAAAGCAATTTACAAATTCAATGAAATTCTGATCCAAATTTGATAATAATTCTTTAAAGAAATGGAAAAACTGGGCTGAGCCCTGGTGGCATAGTGGTTGTGCGCGGAACTGTGGCCCACTGGGATGGTGGTTCAATTCCAGCTCACAGGAGCAAAGGCTGGGCCTCCTACGCCCACCACCAGAGGGCAGTGATGCCTAAAAAATAAAAAAGAATAATAATAAAAAAAGAAATGGAAAAACTGATTACAACTTTATATGGAGAGGGAAGAAGTTCAGGACAGGCAAAAACTTCTCATGAAGAAGAGCAAAGTAGGTGGTTTTGCACTACTTAACCTTGAAACCTGTTTTACAGCCATAGTTGACCAAACAGTCAGGAAATGGTACAATGATACTTATGCAGACCAATGGATCAGGACAGAAAGCTCAGAAATAAAGACATCTGCATACAGACAATTGATTTTTTTATCAAGCCTCCCCCTGCCCCCACATTTAATGGAAGCAGATTCCCTGTTCAATAAGTGGTGTTGGAAAAACGGAATATCCATATGTAGTTGAATGAAACAAGGCCCATATCTTACTCCATACACAAAAACAAACTCAAAGTGCTTCAAAATATCTAAGTGTAAAGCTATCAGGATCATCAATGAGAAAATTGGGACAAAGCTAGGAGCTCGACTGCAGGGAGTACATAGGCTATCAGAAATAACGAAGGAAGCACATTCTATGAAAGATAAAACAGATGAATGGGACCTATTAAAAATAAAACACTTGTATATATCGAAAGACTTCATTAAAAGAATAAAAAGAGAGCTCTCACACTAAGAAAAATATTTAGCAATGACATAACAGACAGGAGGACTAATTACTAAAATTTACAGCATTTTGCAAGCTTACCACAAGGAAAAAAATCTGAGAAGTCTTCTGAGAAGGTGGGCAAAAATCTCAACAGATGATTCACAAGCGATGACACTCAAATTGTTAATAAACACATGAGGATATGCTCCAAGTTTTTAGCCATTTGGAAATGCAAGTCAAAACAATAAAGAGATACTATCTAGCATTTATAAATCTAGTCCGATGGGACAAAAAACTAAAACAACAAGAACAAAAAAACTGAGGATAATAAATGTTGGAGAGGTGAGGAAGCTGGTGAGATTGGAACTCTTATCCACTTGTAAATATGTACAGTCACTGTGGAAGGAGATATGATGATACATAAAGCAGATGACAATTTAGCTACCATATGGTTCAGAAATACCATCACTGGGCAAGTAACCAACAGAATTAAGAAACAGACCATGAACAGGCATTTGTTTCCCCTATGTTCATCACAGCACAGGTCACAATAGCAAGATGATGGAAACAGCCTAAATTCTCATCAATAGAAGAGTGGATGAAAAGCTCTGGTAAATACACACAATGGAATATTACACATCCCTAAAAAAATCAGTGATAACACCATGAAACACCTTGAGATATGGAGGGATCTCGAAGACATAATGCTGAGTGAAGCTTGTCAAGTGCAAATCCTGTATGAGTCCACTGTAGCAGCAGCATGGGCACAAACTCAGGTTTGCAGGCCACCCAATTTTCTGATTGGGGACCAGATGGCCTGGATCAGTGTCAATGAATTACACATCATCCGCTCCAGGCAACTGTAGTGTAGGTCACTTGGCTGGCAGGTGCCTCAGGATAGCTGGGATCAAATGGACAGGGAAGGAGGGGGGGTGGTGGTCAATGGATGATTTCTGTTGAGTGGTAGCCATATGGATCTTGGGTGAGGTTTCTGAGAGAGGGATGCAGCCCTCTCATAGGGATGAGGCCTATTGTTTGGAGAGGCAGCACAGGAGAGGGGAGAGTGAACAGATAAATTTGGGTGAGCACAGGTGCATGTCTGTTGAGGGGAGGAGAGGGAGCGCTGACTTCCAGGTTGGGAGTAAGAGAGACTGAGAAACTTTAGGTGGGGGTGTCTTTAGTGGCATGTAGCAGGTGGACAGAATTGGCTGAGTGTGTCTGGTGATAACCCAGTAACCCAGGTCGGGGTCTGTGGCATGCTGGGACACTGGATACTGGATCTTTAGTGCATGTGGCATGCTCCAGAAGCTGCATTGGTGAGATCCCATATGAGAAATCCACTGAGTGAACTGGATGCGACCTCAGGCATACTTGTAACCTGAAGACATAAGCAGGAAGATACATCATGTCTGATGAAGCAGAAGACAGCTGTACCAAGAGTGATGTACTGTTGGTTGGTGGACAAATGAGGTCTTGCTACAGCAATGTCCTTTATGCTGTATTAAGATACTTATTATTATGGCAATTCTATGATGGTCATTCTGCTATATTTTGTTTATGTTTATTCATATTAGTGTGTCTCAGAGATGTGTCTCCATTGGGGGCCACCCTCTTGAAGCTGTGTTATATGTTTCTCTGTTTTTTGGTAAATGAAACACAGGGACATTGAGCCTATAAGGAAAGAAAATATAACAAGGGTTTGGGGGGTGGGGTGGGTGGAGGAATATAGAGGGTAGTGGTGATAAGAGGGAGATGATGTCAAAAAGTCAGAAGGGAAAAGCATGTTTGGAAATGGACTACAGAAGCAATTGTACAGTTCTGTTTGATATGATTGAACTATGGAATGATATGACATATGTATTAACTCCCAAGTTATAGCAAACTAGAGAAATAAATAAAGAAAGCATAGATCCAGAAATGAATGTGGGGCTAACACTAAATCCTAGCTCCAATTTAAGAATAATTAATTTTTACATCATGGTCTTGCTTATACTTTCCCTCATGAAGGGAACACAGAAAATATGGGTGCTATAGCAAAATATGGTGAAGAATTTAGATGGTACCCAACTATCAGATAAAATAGTGTCACACAGCCATCTAAGTGAGATGAGATATCAACTATGTCCACCTGGAAGAAGCAAACCATCATCAGTCACTAAAGGATTGGAATCCATAGGATCTGGAGTTGAAGGAGGGATCAGTTTCAGAGTTCAAGTTTTGAGAATCCAGTGTGCAGAAGGTGATGGATGACAATGGAAGCTCAAGATTCCTTTGTGGAACTATTCAGAAAATAAACCCTTGGAGAACTCCTTCTTTCTAAAATTGAGGGAAGGGAGAAAAGTGGACACGGGGCAGTGATAGGGAGAGAGGAGTACAGAAGATCAATGGCATAATTATGACCTGACAGCTTAAAACTTTGTCAATACACACTCCCTATGATGCAGAATGGACCTGATCTGGTTTCCAAAATTTTCTGTATTTTTGGTTTATATTGTTTTCTTCACATTTTGTTTGCTCATATTAGAGAGTATCTCAGAGGTTTCGTGTCACCGGAAGCCACCCTTGTGAAGCAGTGTTAAATGCTTTTCCATTTGTTGGTATATGAGTCTAGAGAGACAGTAAGTAGGATAAAGGGTTTGGGGGGTAGGGAGGTATAGAAAGTGAGGTAAAAGGGAGATGATGTCAAGGAGTCCTTAGAAAAAGAATATTTGGAAACTGGTGTGATAGCAGTTGTACATTCTACACGAAGTGATTTAAGTTTGAAATATGATATATGTGTTAAATCCCAATGAATAAAAAAATCAACAGAAGAGAAATATGAGGCAAAAATATTAAGACCCCCCCCCAATAAAACTATATGGGGAGTGAAGAGTGGGAGGTAGGTGTCATGAAAAGAAGAAGAATAAAGAAAAATATAAGAGGAAAAAAAGAGAATAAAAAAGAAAGGAAAGACACATGAAAGAAAATAAATGGAGAGCAGAGTAATAAAGAAACAGCTCAACATGAAAAAGACGAGTAATCCAAATGAAAAATGGGCAAACCTAACCTAAGGACAATCAATTCTATGACATGGCCCTGTTTAATAGGGAGATAATAGTAATGAGTACAAAATGAAGAAGACATTCTAAAATTGATCGTGGTCATGACTGGACAACTCCTTTTAATCAAGGCATAGAATTGTTTGATTCATGAATTATACATTAATAAAGATATTCAAAAAATGGGAAAACCATATGGATAGACCATTCACCCAAGAAGACATCCAGGCTACCAATAAATATGTGAAGAAATCCTCTGGAGTATTAACTACTTGAAAGATGACAATCAAAAGAATGATGGGATGCTACCTTACCCTGTCCTTGATAGCAAAGTTCAAAAAGCACAAAACAAAATGCTGGAGGGGTTGTGGAAAGATACCCTGCTGGTGGGACAGTAAAACAGCACAACCATTATGAAAAACAGGATGGTCCTTGCTCAAATAATTGGGAATAGAAATTCCATAGGACCCAGGAATAGCACAATTTGGTATAGAACTTATAGAAATAAGGAATACAGCTGGAATATATATATATATATATATATATATATATATATATCACATTCTCACATTCACCACGGCATTGTTCACACTAGCAAGAAGATGGAAACAATCTAAATTCTAATAGTTGAAGAAAAATAAACTTTGGTTTAAAAATAAACGTGGGCACATATACACAACAGAACACGATGCATTGCTAAAGAATGTTGACAAGAATGGGAAACACCTGGATGGATTTGGAGGGCATTATGTTGAGCTAAATTAGTCAACTACAAAAGGAAAAATATTGTTTGACCCACTAATATGAAAAAGAAAAGAAAATATTGCCATACCATAAGAAACAGACTGGTGATTACCAGGAGTGGGAGAGAAAGGGAAAGCACTAGACTAGAAGGTAGGTGAATGTTAACTTGGTTGAAAAGGGAGGCAATGTCCTAAAAGTGGGATATGGGGAGAGAAAGAATGTAACCAGAACAGGAATTGAGCAAGCCATGGGGAGGGTAGATGTATTGTTTAAGTTGTTGAGGCAAAATGATGATCTATTCTGTACCCCCCCACCTAACGGACAATAGAAAAAGCTTTTGTAGAATTACTGAACATTTTGATCAGAGAATCAAGAAATAAATCTGGACCAAAAGGGGAAAATATAATGGCATTTAAAATTCTTACAGAAAAAAGAAAACTAGATGTGTTGAAGTGGAAGGAACCCTCAAATCTATGAGTCCAAGAAAATCTTCCAGCCATACATCAAATTACCCCTGAATTCATTTTTTTTAAGGTGAAGAACTATTTGGCTGAACTGGTGAAAAGATGGTCACCCTGAGACTTCACTCTTTTAAAGTTAGATCGACCTGTGAACAAGAACTCTAAAGCATAGATGAGATGTTGAGGGAGTCACGAGTCTAAGTCACTAAGTCTAAATCAATGAGATGTTTACGAGGAAAGTAGTCTAAGTTAATGGTTTTGGAATAGCACTCATAGGTACAGAGACTGGTGACACAACATGAAGAATGTAGCCAATGTTACCGAATTGAACAAGGAGAACTAGGTGTATGTTCTGTTGTGTATTTTTTCATCAAAATTAATATTGCAAGGAGGTCATATTTTAAATGATCTTTTAAGCCCAATATAGTCCCTGTTTCAGAATAGCTGCTCAATAAACATTGACTGAATGAATAAATTAACAAATAAAGGATCTTGAAAATAACAACAACAAAATCTCCAAACTTAGATGAACAGACTAAATTGAAATTGGACATTGGCTTACTTATTCGCTGGTCTGCCAATCATGCAGATGAGCTCAATGTGTCTGCTGATGGAATTTTTACATGATTTGCATTCTGGATCAGAAAGTTGCCAATTCACAGAGGATTCTTCGAGGCATTTGTCATTCATCACAGAGCATAAGCTTGCACTGGCGTCTATGCAGCACAGTGCCAGTCAATTAGAGGAGATTGTAGCTTCGGAAACAAACATCTGCTTGATGCTGGGTAAATAATATTTAGAGTGTGGTGTTTTATGCATGTTTGTGTGATTAATCTGAATTCCATATAATTTAGCATTTGACCATGTGGGGCTCACAGAATCATTCCAATAACCCAAGCTAGAGTTGCAAACCCCACTACATCTGGCATTTTCTATCAGTGGTCTCAAGTCTTATGAGAGACATTCGATTGAATGACACCCAGAACTATAGCAGTGAAAGATACCTGTCTTCAAATCCTATCTGGGATAACTATTTTGTGGACAATTCTTGGAATAGTGGGAAAACACTAATGTCTTCTGCTGGCTTTTGCTAAGTGGGTGTTTTCTTTCTAGTAGAGAGAATTAAACTGAAATCTCACAAAGAAAACACCATTGAGTCTCAAGACCCTCGGTGACTACTAGCTGGAAGGCTGGTGGTTCAAATATATGCAGAGGCATGTAGGAAGATAGACCTGGCAATGTGCTTCTGAAAGGTCACAACCTTAAAACTGTATGGTGAAGTTCTGTTCTTCATGTGTGGGATGGTCTTGAGTCAGCAGATGACTCACCCGCAGCTAACAAGGTTAAACAATAACCAAACAGCATTGAAGGGACATGTCCTGAGTTCTCAGAAATAAGTGGCAGAACTGAAAGTTAAAGAAAGTCAATGGTGTTGAATCACGTGCTCTTCCCATCTGGCGACTCTGCCTTTTTAGAAGATGTGGCTAATAGAATTTGACAGAGCTTTTGGTCATGAAGTGGCTCTAATTCACTGGGTGGATTGACTATGAACCATGTTCCCCTGCTTTTAAATGAAATAACTGACTGCATAGGCATCTTTACCCAGAGGGTTCTTAAGAATATCACAAATGTTTTGAATGGAAAAGTGAGGGATTTGATAAAACAAACAAAAAACCCATTGTCGATGGGCTTAAACCAAAACCTAATTCACTGTCACTGGATCAATTCCAACTCATGGTGGCCCTGTAGGACTGGGTAGAACTGCACCTCTGGGTGCTGAGACTTTAACTCTTTAAGGGAGTGGAAAGATTCATTCTACTCCATTGGAAGTGCTGGTGGTTTCAAATTGCTGACTTTGAGAATAACCACTATGCCACTAGGGTTTCTTTCAGTGATCTTAGGCATATGATAGATATGTAGCCAAGAGTGCAGAATTTTGCCAAGCTGATAATATGACCTAACTTGTTAGAATGAAGCAACGCACACAAGCACAGAACGATTAGGCCACTGGGTTTCAGCAAATCTCCTATGGAGTTTTAAAGACTGATGGGTGCTTTTAAAACCATTTACTGATAATCTGATTCCATAAGTATGATTTTTTAAAAATGGAAGTGAAATCCACAAACTAATAGCCATTTTAAAGAGAAATATCAGGGATATCTAGTATATTCACAATATTGTGCAACTACTGCTACTATCTAGTTCACAAACATTTTAATCTACCCAGATGGGAACTTCATTCTATTTAAGCAGTACTTCCAATTTCCCTTCCTCCCAGGTCTTGGAAACCACCAATCTGTATTTTGTTTGTGCATTTTTTACCCATTCTAGACAGTCCATATTCATGGAGTCATACAGTATGTGATCTTTTCTGACTGGCCTGTTTTTCATGATAAAGTTTTTGAGGTTCACCCATATTTTAACAAGTATGAGATTTTAATTCATTTTTATGCCTGAATTGTATTTACCATGTTTATCCATCCATCCTAGTGACTATGGAAAACACTGTGGTGGTGTCCTAAAAGTTAACCATAGAGTTACCCTGTGATTAGGAAAGACTGGACTTCCTGGTTTGGTAGAGATTGGTGGTATCTCTAACACTATGGCCCTTACACACCTTCAGTCCTGGAATGAAACTCAACCCCACGTCTCAGCTTTCACCCAGTAAGATAAACAATAACAAGAGGGAGGTATGTACTCATTAGAAAAGTCAGCCATGGGAAGTCACAAAAATAGAATTCTCTCAGGGATGAAATCAGAAGGCAGAAAGAGAGAGGAAAGAAGGAAGAATGGCGTGTCGTCGTGGTGGTATGCGGGACTGCGGCCCACTGGGATGGAGGTTCAATTCCAGCAGCAGCTCTCTGGGAGCAAAGACCGGGCCTCCTACTCCCACCATCAGAGGCCAGTGATGCGCCCCCAAATAACAAAAAACAAACAAACCCCAAACCAAAAACCAAAATAAAAAATAAAAAAGAAGAATGGGAACAGTAAACAGGGGCCAGAGGATGAGTGCTGTTAAATTGTAGAGATTGTGATCAGTGTCACGAATCAAAATGTGCGTGACTTGTTGAGCAGAAAGCAAGTTTGCTCCCTAAAATTTCACCCAAATCATCATAATTTTTTACTTACCATGTAAAATAGTAATTTCAGTCCTACATATACATGTACATATAGAGTCACAGCACTATTCATTATAGCCAAGAAATGGAAACAACCTGTTGTAAATTGAGTTGTGTCCTACCCACCCAACTGACCCAAAGATATGCTGATGCCCTAGCCATCCTTGTACCCGTGGCTGTGACTCTGTGGGAATAAAAGTTTCATTATGTTAATGGTTATATACCACAGTAAGGTGGGTCTTATTCCTCATGAGTGGTATTTTATAAAAAGATCAGATTAGACAGTGGCACATACACTGGCAAAAGATCGAACCCTTGTGAAGGTCCCTTTGCAAGTCAAGGATCATAATTTGTTGGACTAATGAAGACGAAGGATGCTGCCCTATAGCTGATGCTCTGATTTGAACTTCCACCCTCCCAAAACTCTGAAACAATACATTCTTGTGCTTTAATGCCATCCATTTGTGGTATTTTTTCTTTTTCTCTTTTGTTACAGCAGGGCTAGGTGGCTCAAACACAGCTCATAGACAATTTAAAGCCAGGTTTCTATGCTAATTTGATTGCATTGTCAGATTCTGGCATCCATGATCTAGTTATCTATCATTTTAGCCATCAAATCTTGAAGAAGGATGCTTTTCTTTGGACTGCACCTAAAATCTCACTGCCTCTCATTTATTTTCTCCTTCTCTAGCAGTCAAAGATTCTTAAAAGCCTTTTCCACAAAACCATCTGCTGAAATCATCTCCCACTAGGTCTCAGATGGTAAACCTTCTCCTGGTAGCATTTTGGGGGACTAGGATGAATTGGGGGTGTGAACTACATTTCTCACCTAAGAAAAAGAACACTTTAAAAAGTAGCAATGTTCATTATGGACCAGTTGCTCTGACTTACTTTTTTTTTTTTTTTTTTTGCTGCACAAGACCTCTTTTTTTATTTTTGTTTTTTTATAGATCATTTTATTGGGGACTCATCCAACTCCCATCACAATCCACACATACATCAATTGTATGCAGGCCACATTTGCACACTTGTTGCCATGATAACTCTTAAAGCATCTTCCCTCCACCCAGACCCCCAGCACCAGCTCCCCATATTTCCCTCCCCTCCCCCATCAAGCCTTAGTAATTTACAAATAGTTATTACTTCTTCATATTGTACACTGACTTACATTTTTTCAATGATGTAGTTTTATGCGTTCAGTGTACCTGCTCACAGGCTAGGCACTGGCTTTGAGAAAAGGAAGTGTGACTTGATTCCATTGTCAGTCAGCCCTCGTGGGCAGCAGTAACAGACCAAGTTGGCTCAAAGCAATGTAGCTTGCTTTATGAACTTTCTGAAGCCTGCAAGCTTTACAGAGGCAAGCCAGACAATGCTTCCACCCTCATCTGAAGGTATACCTAGGTTGTACCCATGCCACATGTCATTATGCCCTCCGAGTTAAAAACCTTTCATTATTGTCAAAACTACATCCCGTGACAGAAAGCAGGGGTGTTATCAAAAGACGTGGAGAAAATGCTTCCTTTACCTCCCTTTAGAGATCCTTTCCCTTAGAAGCCTCATTAATGATGTTCTAATAGAAGAAGGTGGAATTCATTGACTCTGGTAAATGGCTCGCTGTCTCCCCCAAATACTAATCTTCCTGTAACCTGGAGTTTCTGCTGGTAATCAGCTTCTCAACCAGGTGCCACATTACCTAGCCTCCCTGGCCTCTCTGGGTGGTCATGTGATTCATTCTTGACAGTGGAACTTAAGCAGACTGATGCAGATTACTACAGTGTCAGAATTTATTTGGAAGGGGGTGTTGTCTCCATTGCTGTTCCTTCTCTGTCAGCTGAATGCCGATAATGCCACACTATTGCAGGGAAGTGGAACCATGCTATAGACAAGGGTTGGGCCTTAGAAAAACATTGCCAGAAATCCTCTCATTGTATTGCTACTAAAGTTATGCAACAAAATGTGTAAAAATGATGGAACAGAAAAGGAATTTGTTCTTCCACCCTAACTACAAAAGAAAAGAAAAGGAAATGTCCTCATGTGCTCTTATCAGAATAAGAAACAATTTCTCATTTTGTTAAGCTACTGGAATTAGAGTTTTAGTACAGCTTGGCTTGCCCTCATTAGTGACATACTGCTAAGCAGTAGGATGCTAAGGTGGATCTCTTGTTGAAAGCATTTAGATGTTACCAATTGCTCCTTCGAATACTCAGAAAGGAACATAGGGGGTAGGTAAAGCATATGTGGTAGAGGGGAAAGCAGTTGCCATCAGATAATGGTATGGGAAGAAAGAATAAGAGACACCTATAAAAGCAATGCTCATTTTTCCTGAAGCTCCCAAATATCTCCCCTTAGGAGTCTGTTCGAAAAGTCCTCCTTTCAAGCCTGTCAGAGCAGGTCTTGCATTCCCTACTAACTAAACAGAGACAGTTTGGGCAGCAATAGGGAAGGGGGGGAATCATTGTACAAATAATGTGCTTCAATATCAACAGCGATACATATCCTTAAAAATAAACTAGAGCTCAGGTCATAGGCTTAAGAGCACGAAGGCAAAGAAAACCTGCTGAATTATATGTCTTCAGAGTGCTGACAAAGCAGTCAGGAAGAGGGCCCATAGACAGTAAATGTTAAGGAACAGAGGGCAAGTGTAAGACAAGTGTGGGAATGAGGTGACAGGTCTTTAGGATGGTGAGGCCACACTCTGGTGTGGGACAATGTCCCAGGCAGAGAGAAGCCCTGTTCTGCAGCAGACCTGAGCAACTGAGCAGAATGCAAATAAGAATAAACAAGGTGCATGCTTTGAATGCATTTTTAAAAAATCATTAAAAATTTTGAGCAAACCTACGAAGGTAGGTCTTTTGCAGAAACATTGTTGGATGTGTCAGTAGTGACCACAATAAAAACTGCAGACCGGTGTTAAAAAATTCTTGTGGGAAGACAGTCACAATGCAGCACTGGTTAAAGCCAAGAACATGCTTTAAAAATGGGTATTTAGAGGGGGAGAAAAGTAGAGATTTAAAGTGTTAAAAGTGAGAGTGGACATTATTCTTACAGATAAAGAAGGGGACTGGGAAGTTCTCGACTGAATCGGATGCTACCCCTTTACTTGTTTGAGAATGAGAAGATTTCTTAGAAAGCTTGGAACAAGCACCTTTTCAAAGGAGAGAGAGGTATTTTGGGATTTTAACCACCTGTGCATATTGTCGAAACACTGGCCCAGCATAGGCTCATACAAACAGAAAACACTACTGAGAACGTAGACTGTCATTTTCATTTCACTTCTCAGAGATAACTAATACAGTCTGAGGCGCGTGCTTCTAAATGATAAAAGGAATTCTCTGCACATATATACAAGGTCATATTATGCAAAGTTGTCCTTCCCCTCTTCACAATTAACAGTATATTGTGAACACTATGCTATGTGAGCACATAAAGAATTAGCTTATGTTCTCACTTTTCCTTTTATCTTCTAATTAGAAGGTTGGGACCTAAATCAATACCATTATTGGAGGGTTGCTATGCACCACCAGCCTTCCGCCTTCTACTCTTACTGCATTTTAAGTGGGCATCATTTTTAGGGTGGCTGATTCCTCGTCCGCAGTCATTCTTCCTTGGGTTGGGTCCTTTGGCCATTTCCCCCAGTCTCTCTCATTCCATTTCCTGCAGGGTTCACGCTGGTCTTGACCTTCAGAGGCAAGTGTCCACTGTGCACCATTCATTCCTCAGTAAGTTCTGTTTCTCTGGTCTTAGTGTTTTCTCTTCCACACACCCAAGCTCCCTGCCATCAAGTTGATTCAGACTCAAAGGAACCTGCAGGACAGACTGTGATTTCCAAGGCTATACATCTTCATGGAAACCGAAAGCCCCATCTTTCTCCCAAGGGTTGGAATGGCTGGTGTAAATGGTGATGAGCAGCCCAACAGGTCGTGCACAATGCCACCAGGACTCCCAAATCAACACGCAGTTAGTGGGTATAAATGCTTTAAGTGGTTTCTAGCCCCACTAGGTTAGCCTCATGTTATCACATCAACCATCAAATGGTGGAAGACTTTACATTCTAGATGGTGTAGTTTGGATTCCAAGCTGTACGGAGGGAAACAGGAGAGTGATATCGTATGGCAGTCACCTAATCTAGTGTCAATTTGAGGATTAAGAGTGTAGGGATTGAGCCTGGCCTGTCAATCTGGAGATAGCCAATGAGGCCTCTGTGTGGGTATGGTCTTCTCCTCTAAGGATTCTGGGAAATGTGGTAATTCCTTCTTGGAAGCTGGAGAAACCCACTCACTCTCCCTTGGAGACTCTCTACTGGAAAAGTTGACCCCCTGTGAGACATCCCCGAGGAGAAGTCACATAGACCTACCCTGATGGAACCAGACCTCCGAAGCTGGAAAAGCCACTGAGTTGCTTATAATGCCACTGGATTCAAAGACTTTCTACTCACTGGCTTGTGATTGTCCTGCATTTGACATCATTGTATGTTCCTCGCGATTCTGAAGAGGACTTTATAGATTGGTATTGGACATATGGGCTAATATCGGACTTATGACTTATGATTGGACTGTGTTGGGACCTCTCCCTCATGTGCATATGTGTGTTTATGAATTTGTTTCTCATCTACCTGGACTAACACACACACACACACACACACACATATATATATGTTTAAAAGTTTGCAAAGAGGTCAGTGGGGCATTAAATGGCAGTATACAAAGCAAAATTCATGACAAAATGGTTTAGGCCTGAATGTGTAGGTTGAGCCGTTGGGGAGCTGTTTGAGAGGCTACTCCATGTGTACTGGCAATACCATGTATTACAGAAAAACCTGCAGAAGCCCCAAACAAGGTAAGGTACAAACTTGTCAGAGAAGGACAGCACAACTGGTTTCCACCAAAACAACCGACAGAAAAATGTTAAGATCGCATTTTACACCAGGGAAAAACTGGTAAAGACCAGGAATGATAAGGCAATCCAGTTGAACTCTGGGTCTTACTGGTTTCCAGGTAGTGTTGAATGGTTTTGTTTGCAACTGCATCAGCACGAGCCACACAGGCCTCATAGAATGGAAGGTTTTCTTTTCTGCTTGTGTTATCATTACATAGAGTCAGAACAGATAACTGCCAATATAGGAAGATGTTGAGTTTTATTTCTGAATATCTTTTAGCGATCTCCTTCTGCAGGCCTAGAAATGAGTTCACCACCCTTTCTCATCAAATCTGATCCTTCTCCTCATTTTTCCATTTCCGTCAATGGCACCACCATTCTACAAAGGCAGAACTAATCTTGTATTCTACCTCACTGACTTTGTCGCATCTACCAAAGATCTCTCTAAACACTATTGTGTCTGCTTTCCATGGCCATGTACCCAGAACACCGTTCTTTCTTTCCTGGGCCGCTCTAAGGGACTTGAGCTCATCTTGCCTCATTGCTCCTTTCAATTTCTCTTAACATAGCCATCATAATTATAATTTTTAAAAAATGCAAATGTCACGCAGTCACTTCTTCCTACCTTCAGAGTAAAATAATGAACAACCTCCTGAAGATGATCTACCAGAACTTGTATCATGTAACATCTGTCTGCTTTGGTTTATTTTTTTTTAATCATTATATTGGGGGCTCATACAACTCTTATCACAATCCATACATGCATCCATTGTGTCAAGCACATTTGTACATTTGTTGCCATCATCATTCTCAAAACATTTTCTTTCTACTTGTGCCTTTGGTATCAGGTCCTCATTTTCCTCTTCCTTCCCTCACCTTTCTCCTTCATGAACCCTTGGTAATTTATAAATTACTATTATTTTTTCATGTCTTGTACTCTCCGATGTCTACCTTTACCCCCTTTTCTGTTGTCCATCCCCCTGAGAGGGGGTTTTAGGTAGATCACAGTCTACTTTGCTTTATCTTATACTGTCCTCTTCATGCTGTATTTTGACTCAGGACCTTTGCTTAGTTAACACTTGATTCAGTTCTTAACACAAATGGCACTCTAGGGTGTCTTACAGAGGGTCCATCACATATCTACCTCCTCTATGTTCTCCCATACTCTATACTTTCTCGATATCTGTGAACTTATTCAAAGACTGTTTTCC
>PVJH01008615.1:0-84333 GCA_004026705.1 Nesogale talazaci | reverse complement strand
GATGCAAATATAGAATGTCAGAGACATGACCCAAGCAAGCCATTCTGTTTTCAGCCTTAGGAAATGGAGTGTACAGGCTGGCAGTGATCGTGGCTGCAATCCTGATCCTGGTTTGAAGGCGCGAATACCCAGCACGCATTTAGTGAGCTCTCACTGAGTGCCAGCTTCTGTGAGGCAGACAAGTGACACGTGGGGAGCTTAGAATCTAGTGGGAAGAGAGAAGTAACATGAAAAGGAGACCCCCTATCCTCCACATCCCTGACAACTTTTTCTGCTGACAGATAAGAATTAACACCAAGACAGTTCTCTGTTAAAACTTCTATTGCTATTGACATTTTAAAACTTTTTAAGTGTGGGACATTTGTGATAACTGATTACAATGCTTTGGACTTGGGGTGTATCAGACAGTCTCTGAACCAGACTCCACCTTACCTAACTAGATACTCTCGATGCTGGCTGTCATTTGGCACGCATGTCAGGCCTGGTGTACCCTGACCGTGTGGCCTTCCAACCCTTGAATCATATAGTCATTCTTTTTTTTTTTTTTTTTTTTTAGGGCATCACTGCCCTGGTGGTGGGAGTAGGAGACCCATCCTTTGCCCCTGTGGAGCTGGAATTGAACCTCCATCCCAGTGGGCTGCAGTCCCGCGCACAACCACTACGCCACCGGGGCTCAGCCCCATATAGTCATTCTTGTATGTGTTAATATTCATTGAACTTGCTACTATAGCTATGCAGTTTAGTTAAATACTATGGAAGCCAGTGAAATTTGAGTGCAAAGAGAAAGCTTTTGTGAATGTTTCTTTTTTCCTTTTTTAAAATCATTTTCATGGGGGCTTGCATAATAACATCATGATCCATACATATCCATTGTGTCAAGCACATTTGTATAAAACTTGTCCTCATCATTCTCAATATATTTCTAATGCCTTGGAAAGACTCCATAGTCCATAAATATAAGTCACTAAAAACTTATTTTAGTTCTGCTAAATATGTATAGGATAAGCACAGCAGAAAAATTGAGGAGGGACCCTGAAAAGTCAAAAAAAAACTCTGCTTCTAGATGAATACTCTCAGATTTTTGTTCTTTTCAGAAAGAATTGGCTGTGCTTCTGAAAGATTTGAAAGCCCACAATAGCTTTGCTCTGGGACACGGGCTCACCACGAGTCAGAATAGACTCAAAGTCCCCCAACGACAGACAGCAGGACGTCAGGAAGCTCTCCCTGTGTAGTAAGCTGCTCTTAAAGGATATGACACCAGCTGAGCCCTGGTGGCGCAGTGGTTGTGTGCAGGACCGTGGTCCACAGGGTTGATGGTTCAAATCCAGGAGCAAAACTGGCTTCCTACTCCCACTAGGGCAGTGATGCAAAAAATGAATGAATGAATGAATAAATAAATAAAAGACTTGACACCAGGCTTTTGAATGAGCTTTTCGATTTTTGGCGAGGGGAAGGGGAAACTCATTTCCTCACGTTGAAAGGAAAGATGCCAGACATTGAACCACTCTGGTGCCCTGAGTGTGTGTTGGTTGAAGTGTGACCAAGGAGCAGCAGGTGACACGTTCCAGAGGACTTTTTAGAGGGATGTATGGCCCAAGTGGGAATCCCAGAGGCCACAGCTATGGTGAAGGTCTTCCATGAGATCCCAGTAAGTTTCTTTTCCCTTTTTTGCCTGCTACTTCCTCATATATGAGTTCTGGTCTAAAGTCATATGTAATCTCTGTTCTTCTCATCTGCAGTTTGCCATAATTCTACTTTTTTTACTTTGGGATGATTTGAATTTTTTAATGTGATGTATAACATCACCTATATTTTTCTCCTTTTTAAAAAAATGAATATTTAAATGAAGAATTAGGGGTGTGTGCACAATTGGAATATGTATATTTTTCTTAGTAGCTTAATACAAGAAAGATGGGCCCTTGTTGAAGCTAAGTTTGTTTATTCATTTCTTCAGCACACAGCTTCTGAGGGTCCTACTCCTGGAGGAGGTGTCCCTGAGGGGTACACATAGGTGAGGTCAGATCCACCTGGAGGTGCCTCCGAAACAGGCTGGCGACCCACTTGTGAGAGGTTCCAGCCTTGAAACCCCTGTGAAGCGGTATACGTCTGTAACGTATGGGTCCCCGTCACTTGGAATTCACCTGACCCTACTTTGTTCCTTTTTTGACTCGAAACTGGCATCTGTGCGCCCTGGTAACGTGCAGATAACTCAGGCTGTGCGCCCTTTCCCAGCCGTGCACTCGACTCATCCCCGCTGGCCTAGCCAGCCGCCTCCCCTTCCAGTTAACAGCCAGTGATTCCCACCTGATTTCCCAGAGCATAATACAATAACGCACTACTGCATTTCCCTCTCAGCCCTCTCGTTTCCAGGTCAAACAGTCTATACGAATTCCTATATTAGCAAATGCTTTCTTGACCCAGTGTCCTCCAGATTCCAGTCATTCCCCTCTCCCCTCCTGGAGCAGAGCTTTTCCTGCGGTTGTGTCCACGTCCACTCTTTCTGGCGCTCAGCCCATTGAGGCAGTCTCCTCTGCCCCTGCTGTGGCCCCTCACTCCTCCTGGCACGGGATCCTCTCTGCCGCCCTTCTTTCCTGTGCACGCGTTCTTCACCCTGCGTTGGGGTCACCTCTCCCACTCTTCCCTCGCTTCCAGCTGCTTTTCCTCGGTCTTCTTGGAGAGTCTCCTTGACGTTCCTGACTTCTTTCCATGTGGTGTCTGAGGCAGGCTCCACACTCTTCATGTTGTAGATCATCTCATCCAGCCCCATCTTTGAATCCTCTTATCTTCGTGCTGATTCCGGTCACATGCCTATTTTTAGCCCTGACCTCGCTCCTGAACTTAAGTATCCTACACCCTACTCGGTATTTCTATTTGGGTATATGATAAGTCATATCAAGCATAGAGTGGCCCCATCAGAGCCTTGATTCTCTTCACGAGAAGCAAACAAGGCAGACCTCTTGCAATTTCCCCTTTCATTAAACAAATCGGCGCTCAGATTTGGGCTCTTGGAGGCATCCTTTGCTTTTTTTCTTTCTCATTTCCATGGCGGCAAACCTAACCTTTCAAACCCAACCCCTCTTTTCCAATCTCCATCTTACTCCCGCCCCATTACCACTCACCTGGACTGTCGTGGTGTCGTCCGTCCTCACCGCTCACTGGTTTCCCTGCTTCTGCCCTTGCTTCTCTCTCTCTGTGTTTTTTCATAGACCAGCTGCTGGATGCTCCTAGCCCATGAATCTCCTCATGTCACTCCTGTCTTAGAGTAAATCTAAAACGTGACCAGGGCGACTCAGGCCCTGGGTCCCCTCCTGGCCCTGCTGTGGCTTTGCGCGCCCTGACCCCTTTCCCCTCCGTGCTGCTTGCTCCTCACAGGGCTCACAGGTGCGCTGCTCCCGCTCTTCAGTCTCTGCCTATCACCTTCTCAGACAGGCTTTCCAGGACTCCCCGATGTTCATTGTCACTAGATCTTACTACCCGATGTTCATTGTCACTAGATCTTTCCAGCTTCTTGTTTCTTAAGTAGCATCTTTCTTTCTTTCTCTCTCTTTCCCTCTCTCCGTCCGTCCCTCCCTTCCTTCCTCCCTTCCTTCCTTCCTTCCTTCCTTCCTTCCTTCCTTCCTCTCTCTTTTTGTGTGTGTGTGGCATCACTGCCCTTGTGGGAGTAGGAAGCCCAGCCCTGCTCTTGGAGAGCTGCTGCTGGACCCGAACCATAAACCCTGTAGGTCGCAGTCCCTCACACAACTACCGCACCACCAGGGCTCAGCCCTAGTAGCATTTTCACCACTGAACATAATGTATATACATTTTTTAATTGTTTATTTCCTCACTAAGATGTAAGCTACTTCATGAGTAGGCTCTTAGCTCCTACTCTAGCTCTTGTGCCTCGAATGTTCGAGACACACGAGTTTGTTTAGTGAATGAATGGGTACAAATTACCTGCTTTGAAGAAGCTAACAAAGGACAAAATGACAGATGGAATAATACAGCGATGCTAATGTCTACTAGCAATGCCTTGATAGAGGAGGGTCATTAAAAATATATTACTACTGAGGGGAAAAAAGGGAAAATACATTACTAATAGTTTTAACATGTGTCTTTAAAAATAAATCAATGATTTAAAAATGTCTGGGTCAGTGGATCATTCTAAAAAGTTCTCTCAGTCATACACTTGCCTTCCTCTTGTTCGAGTGCCGTCCATAGAAAAATCCAATCAGAACAGTAACTTTCCATGGGCTCTACTGCGCCAGTTTAACTCAAGGCACATGACTGCATTTTGAGATTCCCACAGGGTTAATCTAGACAGATTTTCTTGGAGGCCACAGGACTTATGAAGAAATTTTAAGAAAATTGAAAACTTCCATGGTCAAACACCTAGACAGAGTGTGCATCGAAGAACCTGGGGGCTCAGGATCTGAGCCTTGGGGCACATCAAGGTCAGTTGGCACAACCAAAACCTCAAAGAACAGGTCCTACGTTTTACTTTGGTGAGTAGAGACTGGGCTCTGAAAAGCTTAGGAGGTGCTGCCCCTCCCTGCCCTGTGCAAAGAAGAATAAGGACACGGGGAGTCCTCTGGACTGAGCACACAAACCTCTGCCCTCACAGCTCTGAGACTAGAAGAACCAGATGGTGCTCAGTCACTCCTACCATCTACTCTGAAACTGATGACCACAAACGAGAGACTGGAGAAGGGAGGGGAGGGGAGAATGCTAGAGTAGACAATTGTGTGAAAGCCTGGGCTGTCTGGGTGGATAGAGACAGGGCCAATTCCCAAGACTCTGACCCGTAGTCACCCATCCAGCCAGGAATTGAACTCACCCCAGCAGCTCAGCTTTCCGCCAGAAAGCAGACAGGGGCCCAGTGTGAACAGTAATACTAGGGAGGTGCACATTCCTGAGGACAATGAATCAAGTGAGGTCAATCGGAAGAATACATTTGCTGAGGAATGAAGTCCAGAGACTTGAAGGGCTAGGAAGAAAGACAAATAGAAATGGAAAAGGCAGGGCACAGGTGAGACGAATGTTGGTACATTGTGTGGGCATTTCATTCACTGGCATAAAGGAAAATAAGAATTATTGAATGGAAAATGGATATACCTGATAAACCTTTATCCAAATCACAATGCAAAGTTGTTTATCTTGTTAAATCTGAAAATGGGGCTGAGCCCCAGTGGCGTAGTGGTTGTGCACAGGACTGTGACCCATTGGGATGGAGGTTCAATTCCAGCTCCACGGAGCAAAGGCTGGGCTTCCTACTCCCACCACTTGAGGGCAGTGATGCCCCCCCCAAAAAAAAAACAGAAAAAAAAAAGAAATCTGAAAATTTCCTGCACCATGGATTTTTTTTTTTACTATCACCACAACGTGCCTGCTCATTCTTCAAGAGCTGTCCTATGAGAATTATTTTCTTGGAGGGGGGGCATCACTGCCCTGGTGGGAGTGGGAAGCCCAGCCTTGCTCCTGGAGAGCTGCTGCTGGTATTGACGTCAACCCTGTGGGCTGCAGTCCCGCACTACCGGGGCTCCCCCCTGTCCTATGAGAATTTTATTGGGAAACGAAACCCCATTCTACCCTACAGCCCTCGCGCTTCCTTTGTTCCCCAACCCAAAGAACATTGTAAAGAAACACAGTTTTGAGTCCCTCGGGGATATTGAAACTGCCATTTAGGTAATTGTGTAAATTAAAGAGTATAGAATGGGGGTTGAGGTGAGGAGCAGAATTGGAGAGATGGAAAGATCTTCAGGAGTGCATAGTCTTTTTAAAAAATAATTTTACTGGGGAGCTCTTACAGCTCTTATCACAATCTATACCTACATCCATGGTGTCAAGCACATTTGTACATTTGTTGCCATCATCATTTTGAAAACATGTTCTGTCTACATGAGCCCTTGGTATCAGCTCATTTCTCCCCCTCCCCAAGAGCATAGTCTTAAGGGGAGGATATGGGATATGCATGGGTTTAAATGGAGGATCTGGTGAGAAATAGTAATTTCACATTTTGATATTTTTTGTTTTGTTTTGTTTTTTGGGCATCACTGCTCTCCGGTGGTTGGAGTAGGAGGTCCAGCCCCACTGCTGGAATTGAACCTCCATCTCAGTGGGCCGCAGTCCTGTGCACAACCACTACGCCACCGGGGCTCAGCCCCACATTTTGATATTTTTATTTAATACAATTTCTATGGTTTTGTAGCAGTACCTTTCGACTTACTCTTCTGTGGTGTTCAGAGACGCCTCCCTGCTCTTTTCTAATTTGTGTGTGTGTGTGTGGCATCACTGTTCTGGTGGGAGTAGGAAGCCCAGCCTTGCTTCTGGAGAGCTGCTGCTGGATTTGAACCGTCAGCCCTGAGGGTCACAGTCCTGCACACAACCACTATACCACCAGGGATCAGCCCTCTTTCCTAATTTCTAGTATTTTTTTTTAAGTTAAAAAATAATTCTTTATTTTAATTGCCCTTTTACCTCCTCAGTCTTATTGACTTCTATGCATCTTTTTCTCAAAAATTTTATTGGGGGCTCTTACAGCTCTTATAACATTCATTTGTATCAAGCACACTTGTACACATGCTGCTATATTCATTTCCAAATATTTTGTACTTGAGCCCCTGGTATAAGCCCTCTTTCTAATTTCTAGTATCTTAATGACAGGCTCTCATTGCCATTGACTCAATTCCAACCCTCTTAACTCTGTTAAGAGTTACAGCCTTGGAAACCCCCAAGCCCAGCTCTGCCCTGTCCTACACAGTCTCTGAGTTGGATCCCACTGGAGGTACCCAGCGCCTCCAGCCATGAAGGAAGGGCTCTCTCGTAATGTTGACTATTAGTTTAACTGACAGTGTATGTATTTGAGAGTATACATTATTTCTTTGAGGTGTTCAACAGCAGAATATGCTGTCTCAAAGGATTTGTGATAGGTGAATGATGATGGTGTAGATTATCAACTTGGTGATGGCCGTGCCTGAAGTCAAGAGGGTTTCCATATTGTCCGTAACCTTTCATTAGTAACTCTGCGCAGACAAGCTCGAACACCTCTCCCCACCCCCTGTGGAAATAGCCTCAGCAAAACCCACTCCTGTTCCTTAATATCTAGACAACATGATCAGTGATGGTGGTTACCTTCTTCACTTCCTAGATGTTTCTAGTGTCAGCTCTCTAGTTATTTCAGTCCCCATTGTTTACATTTACTTAATCTCTCTGCCCCACAACAACCGGAAAATAGATGTTGACTCTTGATCTTATGCAATTAAGAAAAATTACAGTACTCAAACATGGTTAGCTGTGCTCTTTGGGCAAAGCTGTTGCTTAGTTTAAAGATGACTTGAGGAGAGAGTTTCAAGGTTTGAAGATCAGCTTGGGGCCATAGACTCTGGGGATTGCTCCAGCTTCCAAAGGCCGAGTAAGTCTGGATTCTCTAAGAAGGTAGGAACTAAACTACTGGCTTGTTGAAAGTGGTTCGTAGCCCACAGTGGGTGTCCGAACAAGTCTTGGCTCCCCTGGTCTGCCCTACAGCTGAGCTGTCAAAGGGTGCCCCACCAACAGCGCACGGCAAAGCTGGATTCTACAGTGAGTTGATAGTCAAGTAGTTGAGATCCAAGTTGGTCAGGATGGTAATAAAGTTTTTCTCTCCTTATCATTTCCTTCTTTATCTCGATCACTGTTGACTAACGTGGGTAATAGTGCCCCCTTTGAGGGTACCAGAATGATGGGGAAACGGGGGCTAGGGGTCAGCAATGTGCTGCGAAAGCAGGTAACTATCCCTTATCCCAGATCACGGACTACAGGACAAAAGTGTCCAGGAAGTACTCAGTCCCATATATGTATAAGCCAAGTTTTATTTCTCTTCTTTTTTTTTTTTTTGTGGGCATCACTGCCTCTGGTGGTTATGGGCGCCCCCCCCAGTGCCGCTCCTGAGAGCTGCCACTGAATTTGAACTGCCAAGCCCGCCGCCTGCCGTTAGCACTCAACCACATACGCCACCGGGGCTCAGCCCATAAGCCAAGTTTTTCAGCACATTTTTTATTCAGTTTTTGTGGTAAAATTAGGTGCCTCAGCTGACGTGCAGGTTGGCTTATCCTCGAACAGATAGGGCAATTTCCCCCACCCCTGAAAAGTGGGTTGTAGGTCAGCTACCTTTGGGAGCCCCTGATCTGTATCAAGGGGAAAGAAACTGTGTTGAGTCTTGAAACAAGAAGTGCCCCCCAGTCTTTCTTTGCAACACATCACAACTTACTTTCACAGAGGAGCTACTTGACTAATGAGTATGCACAAACTGCCACACACGTTTTGTCTTTAAAAGAACATAAAAGGAATGGTAACAATGGCCGGATTTAGGACAAGGAACTGGAAGTCGGGGAAGACGAGTGGTAGGGAGCCTACCTTTTCCTCCCTCCCCTTTTTATCTTTTGAATTTGGTACGTGTGCATGTGTCGCTTACTCAAATGAGTTTTTCTTCCTGAAGAGTGCAGTCAGTGGGAGTTTGTTGAACACCTGGGTAAAGGAAGCGGGCGAGGGCAGGAGGAAGGGACTAGGAAGGACAAGAGGATCACAAAGCAAAGACTTCAGGAAAGCTGGGAAGACTGGCTATTCTTGGCAGTTTCCGTGTTACTTTAAGCCAGAGATTTCCAAAATGGGTTCACGGAAATTTTCTTGCACGTTAGAGAATTTTAGTCAGGAAGTTTACATCAGCCCTAGGTTTCACGAACAGATTTGAAGTTTGACAACTTTAGGAACCGTTCCAAATTCACCTCCTTACTCTTGTCCACACATCACCTCTTTTGTTGAGCCTGCAATGGTTCCTGTGTGTGAGTTCCGCGGTTACCAACTTCTAACCTGTTTTTTCACAGAGAGAAGGTGTGTAGCAAGCAAGTTGTGCTCCTGTGTTAATAAAGTTGCTAGCTTATAAAAAGTTGTGGTGTGTTGCAAATAAAAATTGGGGGACTTTCTTTTTTGCTTAATAGTGCAAAAGTTTCTTAAATTTTATTTGATCTAAGACACTTGAGTGTGCTTTTTAGCCTTACTTAGTAGTTTTAGTTAGGTTTGATTTCCTTAATGTCAGGGATTCTTCTGGAGTGCGTAATTGCTGGAGGTAGAGTGAGCATGTGGGTCATGTAGAGGTAATTCTATGAATCTCAAGCTCCTGACACGCTTAGGAGAGGGCCAAGGTGTGGTCCACCCCTTGTCTGACTGGTCTGCAAACTGCTACCAAGCAACTCGGAAGTTGTATGGATCAGACTGGGTTTGCTGAGTCCTAATGGTCTCACTCTTCAGACTGTCTGGTAAATCATTTAGAACCCAACCATCTACTTTGTTGAGGTGACCCATGTAACAGGTGAGCCTGGTGGACCTGACCCACCTGCCTTCACGAACCCCAGCTCTGGGAGGGGGACAGGTGGTAGTGTGGCTTTTCCACTTCTCTGGAGTCTGAGACAGGCCTTTCTCCACTCAGCCTTCCATACTGGATGGAAGAAGGTCCTCTCAGTGCAAGCCCAGACCCCATTCTTTGTTCTAATTGAAATGGAGGGAAGAAATTCCAAGGACGATACATCCATTTTTTAATAATTCAAAAGCTCTAAAAGTTTTAAGCCATTCTTTGTGTGTATACAA
Source organism: Nesogale talazaci (assembly GCA_004026705.1). Classification (NCBI taxonomy): domain Eukaryota; kingdom Metazoa; phylum Chordata; class Mammalia; order Afrosoricida; family Tenrecidae; genus Nesogale; species Nesogale talazaci. Next base: position 74,736 of record PVJH01008615.1, on the reverse strand, counting down.
CTGTACATACATACATGCATACATGTGTATATAGGAGAACTAAAAATTGATGGAAAAAATTCATTACCGTTTCACTCAATTGTTCCACGAACTCTTGAAGCCGTGTGTGTGTGTGTGTGTGTGTGTGTGTGTGACATTTTATGCTGTTGCTTTCTTAGTGTATTTAATCAAAAGTGAACTGTTCAGGAAATCTGGTTTACTGATGAGAGTAAGTTTTATGTTTACGAAGTGTTTGAATCAGGATAAGGCCATGCCTGTATTTGTCCTATGTCAAAAATACTTTGAAAAATTCATAATGTAGGAAGCCTTTTTATAACAGGTTCAGAATGGAAAATTTATTTCTCAAGCATCAAGAAGCATGATGTTAGTTGGTGTAGTTTATGAACATAAAGAAATGATTCCTTAAATAGCAATTCTTTGTTGGTCTCTGTTCATAAAATAAGGAACTTCTAGGCTGAGCCCCGGTGGTGTAGTGGTTGTGCGCGGGACTGCGGCCCACTGGGATGGAGGTTCAATTCCGGCTCCCAGGAGCAAAGGCTGGGCCTCCTACTCCCACCACCTAAGGGAAGTGATGCCTATTAAATAAATAAATAAATAAATAAATAAGGAACTTCTAAAGAACTGCCGGAAATATTTGCACTGATAATTTAACACATTTCCCATGTGCTTTGTAAGAGCAGCCTAGTAATGACAAATAGAAATTTACTCGCTATCTGTCTAATCAAAGGAGAAAGGACAGTGATTTTTTTAATACTTAAGAATCCTAATTTTAAATGCTTTGAGTAAAAGTATGTGCACTTATAGATGCTTCTTACATGTAAGCACCTTGGTCCAATATTTAAATATTTGGTCCTTGTGGTTATGCTTGCAAATGACACTCTTTCCTTTTGTTCTCCATTTCCTTTCTTTTTGCAGAATAGACTTGCCCTGCAGAGTGGTGTGTGTGTGGCCATCATTGACGGCTGGGTGTGTGCTCTGGGCCAACGGGCAGGGGCGCCGGTTCTGCAGGGTGTGTAGTAGCCTGCCCCTGTTGAGACCGAGTTCAGATGTCCCTTGTTAGGGTGTTTTTGTGGGCCGTAGTTACATTCCTGTGGCATTTCCATAGGTCGGCAACTTGTTGATAAGGAACTAGCGTGACCTCATCCTGTGGATAATTTTTCTTTTCAAAGGGAGTTAGTTTCCCTTGATTACCAAAGTAATTTGTGTTCTTTAGAAAGAACCTTTGCAGCGAAGGGGTTTTAAGATGTGTCGTGTGCAGAATCTGAGCTCCGTTGGCAAGATGCAGTCTGGAGTATAGAGTAATTAGGGAGATGGTGGAGACTGTAAAGAGGGACCGGAGTGTCCAGCGAGGCTTTCTGAGGCACGAGGGCCAGCTGGATTGGATTTGGGTAGTATTTCAGGGTGGAAGCCATTGGATCATCTAGACTATGCAGTCAGAGACCTGGATGTGTAATTTTATTAATAGCAATTAAAAAAATTTTTTTTGTGGTAAAATATATATGATAAAAACATTTGCTGTTTTAACTGTACAATTCAATGACATTAATTGCTATTTATCATATGATTACGCTATTAGTTTCCAAACGTTTCTTTATCCCAAGCAGAAATTCAGTACCCTTTCAGCCGAGCCCTGGCGGCACTGTGGTTAGAGCACGTGACTACCAAACACAGGGTTGGTGGTTCGAGCCCACCAGGTGACCTCAGGAAGAACGATGTAGCGGTCTGCTGTCAGAAAGATCACAGTCCTGGAAACCCAGTGGGGCGCTTCAGCTCTATCTGAAAGGAGGGCCACGAGTCAGAATGGACGCGATTGGCAGCGAGTTTTGGTTACCGGTAGCCAACTGGTAATGCTGTGGTTACGCAGTTTAAACCCACTAGCTGCTGTGGCGGGGAACGACCTGGCAGTCTGCTTTGGAAGCCAGGGGCAGCTCTCCCCTTCCTCCAGCACTGCTGAGAGTCGCAATTGGCTGTCTAGGCAGTGGGCTTGAATGTGTTTTCTTTCTTCACATTTTGTTCATTGTCACTTGGTGGACAGTCATTGTTGTCTTTCGTCGCTCGTGAGTACTAGGACATTTCATATTGATGTACCCAGTGTCTGATTGAGCCCCTGACTTCAAATTGAGTTCCTCTTTCAAATCTTTTGGGTATAAACTTAAGAGAGAAGCTATTAGATCATTTAGTAATCGATTTAGCTTGTTGACAAGCCAGCACACTTTTCCATAGCAGTAGTATCACTTCACATTCCCATCAGCTATATACAAGTTGGCCAGTTGTTCTACTTTCTCCCCGACATTTGTTGTCCGATTTGTCTGGCCATAGCGAGGCTCCGCAGTTTAAAACCACGAGCTGCTCTGTGAGAAAAAGATGAGGCTCTCTAGTCCCAAGAGGAGAGAGTCTAGGAAACCCACAGGGGCAGTTCTGCACCGCTCTCTCGTGCCACTGGGAGCTGGAGCCATCCTCATGGATGTGCAATGACGTCTCCTGTGGTTTTGATTTGTGTTGGGAAGCGAAGATTGTACACAGCCTTGAACACCCGTGGAACCCAACTCTGACACACCAGGGTCGTGAATCAGCAGAAACAGATGACTATCTGTTCTTCATTTGAACTCTGGTCTGATTCATGGTTGCAAAGTATTTCCTCCCAGTCATTCCGTAGCTTCTTTATTGATGGATAAAGTCCTTTGATGTGCCAACATTTTGAATTTTTAAAAAAATTTTGTGGCATCACTGACCTGGTGGGAGTAGGAGGTCCAGCCTTGCTCCTGGAGAGCTGCTGCTGGATTTGAACTTCCCCAGTCCTGCACACAATCAGTACACCACTGGAGCTCAGCCAACATTTTTAATTTTAATGAACCCAATTTGTTCATTGTTTTTCTTTTGTTGCTTTTACCTCTGGAGAAAAGAGCTTTTCAAAGTCTGTTTGTCACAAAATGTGTGTAGGAGAAGGGGCCAAAGAGAAGATGATATCTGACCTGGTGGAAGGTGCGAAGGGTGGGGCGGTGGGAGTATGTGTAGGGGGGAGTAGGGCAATCCTCAGGAAGATATGTTAAATTGTTTAAGTGGGTGACTGCAAAAATGATGATCTGATATGTAAGCCCCACCTAATTCACGGTAAAAATTACAAAAAGTCCAAGAGGAGCCAGAAGCTGTTGACTCATAGCTGCGTTTGGAGTATATGATGATGATTTTAAAATTAGTCACCTACATTTTAATACTGAGATCTTTTTAGTCCAGTCTTCAGATTCCTCTGGAAACCCCGGTGATGGCAGTATTGATCAGCAATCGCTCGTGAAGCCCTGCTTGGAACTGAGGTGGGGGCTCCACCTTCCACTACCAGTCTTTATGGACCCCATCCTGTGACCTCTCTGGAACTCCCAAGTATTGTCATGTGCACTGTGATGGCTGTAGTAGTGTTGCTTTTTAAAGGTCGAGTTAGGAGGAAGGTCATTTATTTCTTGGACCCATTTATGCCTTGCTCTGAAAAGTGGGAAAATGAAAGAAAAACCAAAGAGGGAAGAAAAATGGGAAAGTGGATATTTCCTTAGGGTGAAGCGTTCCCTTGGAAGTAAGGGTTCGCTGTCCCCACAGTCTGTCTGACTGTCTACATGCCTGCCCCCCTGCCCAGGCCCTTCAGAGTGGAGTTTGACTCTTGACAACTGGGGTGATAGGAATTTGGGGCCCGGATTTAAACTAACCTGGTTGGGACCCTGGCTCTCACTCTCAGTAGCCTGTCGATCTTGAGCAAATGGCTTTACTTTCCTTGGTCGTTTTCTCATTTGTAAACTAGAGACTTACAGTGATTATTTAATTGTGTTGTTTAAGGATTAAGCAAAATCCTATGTAGAACATTTAGTCTGTTGCCTGGCATAAGTGAGAGTTCAGAGAAGCAGCTTTCAAAGTGTGAACATGCACAGAGTGTCATCCATAAGAGACTGGCAGTTTGGGCCGGCCTGGGGACTTGGTGGGAGAAAGGCCAGCTTCTGTAGAGACTACAACTGAGAAATTTCTACTCTGACAACAACATAGACTCATGAAGCTATGAAAAAGGCAACTTCTAGCTTCAGTGTAACTGGGACTTGTGGCAAATTGTGGTGGGATAAGAGTTATGAGAATTTCTCCCCTCTCCGGGGCTATTTCTGGTGGTAGCTTCATTCACCCAGTGGTTCTTGGCACCAGGCGCTCGGTAGGTTTCTGGTGAGCAAGGCAGACAAGCCCTGGCCTTCTCGCTGTGGAACTCGCTAATTGAGCCAGCAGCTATAATACAAGTGTGATAGGTGAAGAAGGCCATCTTACAACTGAGTCATTTAATGCTTTCAGGGTGATTTTGTTGGCAGGAGAATCTGCAGTTGGGGCAGATTGCATATTCATTTAGTGGTGGACTCGAAATGCACAGGGTTGCTAGCGGCCCTTGTTTCTTCCTCCTTTGCCAGGGACCTCATTTATGCAATACCTCCTGTCCAGGCTCTGGGTGGCCCAGAGGGTCCGTGCTCGTCTTCTGAGCCACACAGAGGTTTGAAACCAGCCCACAGCACCACAGAAGAAAGGCACTCTCCCTCTGTAAAGATGGCATCTAAGAGGATCTTCTGGAGGACACTGCTTTAAAATGCACGGAGTGGGCCGGAGACTGACTCAGCGCCAGTGCGTCAGATGCTGTGGATGCCCAACTCTGGCACATCAGGCCCCTCCCCACCCAATTCTCCTGTTACTGTTTTGTTCTTCAGTAGATTCCTTTTGGCTTCAGATAGCCAGATCTTTTTGTTTGTAAGAACTTTGATAAAAACCCTCTGTGTAACTGGAAGAAATGTATTTGTGTTGAATCAGAAATGTTTGGGTTTTTTTTTTTTTTTAGTTATTTGGGTATCACTGCCCTCTGGTGGTGGGAGTAGGAGGCTCAGCCTTGCTGCTGGATTTGAACCTCCAACCCAGTGGGCCGCAGCCCTGCGCACAACCACTACGCCACTAGGGCTCAGCCCTGGGTTTTTTTTTAAGTTTATGAGGACACTCATTTTATTTACCAAGCAAGCGTTAACGTTTTTCACTTGTGATAATTCTTCTTGCTAAAGTTTGTAAAAATGATTTTTAGCTGAGTCCTGGTGGCGCAATGGTTGTGTGCGGCCCACAGGGTTAACGGTTCAAACCCAGCAGCAGCTCTCCAGGAGCAAGGCTGGGCTTCCTACTCCCACCAGAGCAATGATGCTGGGAGAAAAAAAAACTCTTTAATGACCCCCCAAATACAGTATAATTAAATTAGATTAAATTAGTGTAACTGTCACTGATTTGAATGCAGATGTTGGCTGAAGGGCACAGCAGCATGGGAAGAACGCTGACTTTAGCCTGAGCTGCCTCCCATGGAGTGAGGGCAGCATACCACCTGCTACATGAGTTTTGACTACCCACCAATTCACAGCCTTCTTCTTTCCTTTAACAGTTTTAGTGGCACTTAATCCACATGTGACATTCACCTCAGTATGTGACAGTAGTTCAGTCACATCAGGAAGACTTGTACAATCATTGCTGCAGTCAATTTTAGAACATCCCCTCCCCCCTCCATTTTTAGATCACTTTAAAAATGAGTTGCATGATCATCATCAGTTCTAGAGAGTGTTCCCTCAACCCCCTCATCCTGCTGTCGGCCGCCACCCAGTGCCCCTATAAACCCTGGCGTCGGTTCTTATCACTGTGCCGCTACCCTCACAGCATTCTGTACGTCTCTTGAGCTCCATAGTTTGTTGCAGTGCCACACTGACCTCGCAGACCCTATTTAGGATTGTGGGATTTGTTAGGGCAGTAACAGCCAATGATTCACGATCGAGAACAACTTAGCACACAGTTCTTCAATCTGGACAACAACTCAGCTGTGGCCACAGATTGGCCTCTGTCCTACCCAGGCGAGTGCTACAAGCTCTTCAGCTCAGCCATTAGTCCCCCGAGGCCTTCTATTCTGCCAGGAAGCCTGGATGTACCCAGCTCTCTTGTTCCATAGGTTGGCAGGTCTACTGCAGTTGTTTTATGGTTGGGAAGCCTGCAGCACTCTCTCACGCTGGTCTTCTGGTTCTGCTACTACAGTTTTTCTGCTGGTGCTTCTGTCTTGCAGTCTCTCAGGTATAATAGTTCTCTCTCTCTCTCCTGGGTCTAGTAATTTCTGAGAGAAGGACTGAATCTAAAGGATGCCATCTCAGCTCTTCTTGGTGGTAGTGGTTCCCCACTTTGTGCCACTGGCATGATTCACTTAAGCCCAGCAGGATGGCAAAATCAACCAGTCCCTTAGTTAGGGTTCTATCAACCTTATTTACATGGGACTCCCCTCACAAGAGTGCCATGCACCTTATTTGTATTACTAGCAAGCTGTGCAGTCCCCTTGGTGGGCCACAAGTACCTTAATTGGCATCATCCTTCTTGGTCATTTGGGGAGAGTTCCAAGATCATGGTCAGAGAGACCCTAGGAAAGCAGGTCATCGCACTACAGTGGGTCTTTTTTATCAAGTGTTTACCAGCTAAGCATGCATTCCTGCCTCCAGCCCCAACTGGATGCTTACAGTCTCCCATTTTAGAATTGTCTTACAGAATATTTTTGAACATGTGAGTTTTTAACATTTTAAACGTAGTGGGTGTCGGGACCAGGCAGAAAATTAATTTTTAAAAAAATCCAAGTAACAAAAACTGTAGGATGCTTCTTAAAATACATGTCTTGTAGACTCTAGGTTTCATCTTGGTTGAGTATTTTTTGAGTCCTTCATGCAGCATACTGTTGTAGGTGTCAGGAAGATTTCTGAAATGGTGGGTGTGTTCCCTGCTCCCCAAGAAGAACACTTTGTTCTCGATTCCGTTAGTGGCCACTCTATTTCTTGTGCTAGGTGAAATCAGATACAAAGACTGATGAGGTAGACTTGAGGTATGTGGAGAAATTAGAAAAATGTGAGACAGACTGCTTTAGAAATACCTCATGTTGAAAGGCAAACTATTGAATTCATTCATCTTGGACTTGATGAGGAGAATAGGCTTTAGCTAGGGGAGGGGGAGGGGGGAACTTATGGCATGTGAGAATGAGTGCCTGAGCCCTCCTGAGTTGGGACTAATGGCAAGGCGGTGGAGGAGGGGGGGATACATACAGGGATTCTGGGTGCAGGTCCTTGGTTAACAAGATGAGGAGTCTGGGTGTGATCGAATGGGAAACCTTGGTGGTCTTTCATGAGACATTGGGAGACTGACTAGTATTCTCCTCGAGGGGTGAGAGCCTTGGCAGCTAGAGAATGGAATGAAGGAGTGAATGAAGTAAGGATAGTTACAATCCAAGAAGTGGGATAAATGGGTGACAGTATGCTAAAGACAAGGACTGTGCGTGAAAATGACTTTAAACTTTGATCATGGGTGAAAAGAAAATGGAGGTTTAGAAGAGAAGAGTTGCCTGGGCTGAGCCCTGGTGGTGCAGTGGTTGGGTACGGGACTGCGGCCCACAGGGTTGATGGTTCAAATCCAGCAGCAGCTCTCCAGGAGCAAGACTGGGCTTCTTACTCCCCCCAGGGCAGTGCTGCCCACCCCACCCCGCAAAAAAGAAGAGCGGTTGCCTTTGGAAAAAAATAGGGCACTGGTTTTTCTCATGTAGAATTTGAAGTCACATTCATTGCATGTGGATATGTTAACAGCCATGAGACTGGCAGTTCAAGCCTGCCAGCCGCTTCTTTGGAAAAAGATTAGACTGCTTCCATAAAAGTGGATTGTGCAACTTTCCTCTAGTTCTGAAATGCTGCCTCCCACCCACTATCATGATCCCAATTCTACCACACAAATCCAGCTAGACCAGGGGATATACAGTGAAGTTGGAAACATGGGGAATTCGGGATAGATGATCCTTCAAGACTAGTAGTAGGAGCTATGATACCAGGAGGGTGGAGGGATGGTGGAATAGGAAGAGGGAACCGATTTCAGGGATCTACATGTGGCCTCCTCTCTGGGGCACAGACAACAGGGGAGTGAGTGAAGGGACACATTGGACAGTGTACAGTATGAAAATAGTAACAATTTATAAATTACTAAGGGTTCATGGGGGACAGGGGTAAAGGAAGGGAAATATGGGAAGCTGATACTGGGGGCCTGAGTGGAGGGAGGATGATCTGAGAGTGATGATGGCAACAAGTGTGCAAATGTGGCCTGGATACAATTGATGTGTGTGTGGATGGTGAGGGGAGTTGTATGAACCCCCAATAAAATGATTCATTAAAAGGGACTGAGCCCCGGTGGCGTAGTGGTTGTGCGCGGGACTGTGGCCCACTGGGACGGAGGTTCAACTCCAGCAGTGGGGCTGGGCCTCCTACTCCCACCACCGGAGAGCAGGGATGCCCCCCCCCCCAAAAAAAAAGATTCATTAAAAAAAGGGGGAGCTTATACCAAGGGATCAAGCGGAAAATATTTCAAAATGAATATGGTAATATGTGTACAAACACGCTTGATACAAATGATGTATTGAATGTTATAAGAGCTGTAAGAACCCCCAATAAAGTAATTGGGGAAAAAAAAGAAAATATCAAAAAAAAGTATAAAAGGGTCTCTGAATCAGAACTGATGTGATGGCATAATTCGCAGCTGCCAGGGGTGGGGAAGAGGAAGAAAGAGGGTTTTTGTTGTTGTTTTTAATTGACGAGCATTGAAGACATGTTAGTGATGGTGGGATACTTTGGAAAATTTTGATACTTTGTAATCAATGTCACTGAAGTGTGTATGTAGAAACTGGTGAAATATTGTATGTGATGTTGTGTATATGCTACATTCTTAAAAGGAACGATGGTTGACAATGCCAGACCAAGAACAACCAGATAGAGATTGAGCTGTCCAGTGGAACTGATGATGACTGTAGACAGCACTTTGAAGAGGGAGCGTGAACGTCATGTAGGTTTAAGGGGAGGATTCAGTTTGAAATAAAGCAGCAAGTGACCTCTCCTCCCAGTTGTCTGCCCACAAAGTGGGCTGGCACTTGAGAGAAGCAGCAGAGCTAAATGAAAGCTGTTCATTTGTCTTTAACACCCCAGGGGAGGTGCTGGGGTAGCGAACAATGGTCTCTTGTTACCAGGATTCTTCTGCAAGCGTTGGGAGTGGGGGCCTCTGGAAGGTACCGAAGCACATGGGAAGTGGGGCCGGACGGCTCCTTGGAGATGTGGTGTAATTAGAATGACCGGGACAGGCTTTATGAAAGAAGCACATTGGCTTTTGAGACAGGAAGGCGAGTGAAAGGAAAAAACCTGGATCCTGAATTGTACTGATGTGAGATTGAGGAGACTCGTTCCAGACGCCTCCATTTTTCTGAAAGGATACGTGCCTGTGCTGAGAGTGGCTTGGTGAGGGTGTTGTGGTGGGGATGGAGACGCTAAGCTTTGTGAAGGACACTTTGGAGTTTGGTGCTAGTTGTGTAGAGAGCCCCATCTAGGCATCATGGACGAGAAGCCAGGAGCAGGTCAGCCGATTTTAGAATTTGGGTAGTTTATAATCTAATGGTCTCAAGAGAGGGGGTGGAATTTAGTCTTTAAGCTTTGCATAACATTCTTCCAGTTTTCCATGGGGGAACTAGAGAGGAAAAGGGAGAAGTGGAATGAAGCTAAATGGAAACCATTGTTGGGATCACACTTGTCAGCAAATACTTATGATGGAACTCGAGAAGTACGCTAAGTAAGATGCTCCTGTCTGCTATGCCTTAGTAATGAGCAATGAGTCTGAATTAAGAAGCAATAGGAAAGAAGTCTGCTGATTGACCTGCTGATAGAAGGATTAGTAAATGTTTGCTGCCACTCCACTAATGCAGAATCTTGCTGACATTTAAAACATGAGTTTCTTTTTTTCTCTTATGCATCCCTGCCCTGGTGGGAGTAGGAGACCCAGCCTTGCTCCTGGAGAGCTGCTGCTGGATCTGAACCTCCAAGCCAGTGAGCCTCAGCCCGTCAATGCCGACGTCAGCAAGCCTATAGGACAGGTTAGACCTGCCCTTGATGATTTCTGAGATGGACTCTACAGTAGAAGCCTTGTCTTTCTTTGGAGAAACAGCTGGTGGTTTTGAACTTCTGACCTCGTGGTTAGCTGCCCAAGTGACCCCAAAATGCAAGAACCGAGAAAGAGAAAGATGTATTGCAGAGAATGAAGTGCCGTCGACGTACTCAGAAAGGACTTTATGAAGAGGTGGAACCCAAGGCCACACTCTTAGGGGTTTTCAAGATGTTCCGAGAAAAGTGTCATTATCTTTTAATTCCGTTGGTACCATGAACTTTTAAAGTCCCCTGTATCCTTCAAGTTTTCTAACCCTGGAATTAAGTAGCCTTAGGTATGACCTGCCCCTTCACCGTCGTGAGCTAGAAGGGTGCTTACATCTGTCTACGGAGACATTTCTAGTACGCTCATAGGATGTGTGCAAAGGGCAGAAAGGACACAAATCCTTCTGCCTGCCCAAGAAGGAGTTAAAGCAGTACAATTAAAGCACACACAAAACCTGAATTTATAACAACAACAAAAAAAAAACCCAAACGGCTTTATAACACTGACGCGTGTACGGAAATGCACTTTACAGACCGTAGACAGCTTTGGCAGCTATTGCTTTCTGATCCCCATTAGCTGCAATCTGATCACACGTCCTAGAGCTGGGATGGACATACTGGAGAAAGAAGCAGAATTTATTCGAAACAGAGATATATTTGGCCGGTTTTGAATGCCATAACCAAATAATTTTAGAGCCAATTTTGTACTCTCCTATTAGAGCAATATTTTGCACGTACTGTAGCACATTTGGATCTTATTCCCTCTTTGATCTCAATTGTTATCAGGTGCCATTGCGTCAGCTCCAACTCACAGCAGCCTGTGCACCCAGAAGGGCACACTGCCAGGCTGTGCGCCATCCTCTGAACCACTACACATCCTTCTATCGTCTGGCTTTTCACTTAAAATAAGCATTTTGTCCCGTCCCGTCCCCCCCCCCATTCTGCAAATATATTTTCTACTGGCTGCCTGACAGTTACATCATACTGTGTAATCTCAAAAGGCTTTTTAAATCAAAAGATTGTTTTAAATAATAAAAGAAGAGAGTATTAACCACAGTACAAGCAGTCCCCGATTTATAATAGGGTTCTGTTCCAGGGACTCTGTTGTAAGTTGTTTCTGATGTAAATTGAATACCTCTTTTTTTTATTTAAAATTTTTATGATCACCACCTTTTGTTAGCAGTGTATTTTTAAACCCAACCATTGTACATCTCTGAATGATTATATCAGCAAATTATATCCTGCAATGTTATTTCTAGTACTTACCACAGTAAGATGTAGTGAAGAAGAAACAGATAGTCATCAGCGTGGTTCATTGTAACCTAAAATATGTCCTAAGGTGGGAACTGCCTGTTTTACTGGTAGTTTATGGAATTACTGGTTTCTCATTGCCATCAGTCCACTCACAGAGCTGTTGGTGGTCTCAAACTGCCGACACGGGGATGGCAGTGTAACCCTTACACCAGGGCTCCCTCCTTACACTAAGCATATGTCTATTATACCTAACTAACCCTCTTACAGAGTTACGTTCTCCCTTCGTACACATTAGTAGTTCCTTTTATCCATCTAGGTGAGCCACAAAAAGTAACTGTCATGGCAGAGAAGGACTATCGGTCCTCGTTAAATGTGTCAGTAAGGCATTTGTGCTGAGTCAGAACCACCTCTCGTGTCCTGCGCACCCACCCTCCAATTTGCTGTCATTCTGGAAGCCATACCCTTGGTATTTTTTGGGGGGGGGTGGTGGTGGCATCACTGCCCTCTGGTGGTGGGAGTAGGAGGCCCAGCCTTGCTGCTGGATTTGAACCTCTAACCCAGTGGGCCGGAGTCCTGCGCACAACCACTACACCACCGGGACTCAGCCTCATACCCTTGGTATTTGAAATACCCATGGTGGACAGATTTCAGAGGAAGATCAAAGGAAGAAGAGAGATGTGGTGATCTGCTACCGAAAACTAACTAATATAAACCTTATTGATGACAAACAAACTGAGCTTTGGCTCCTCAGTTACTGATAATGGAATTTATCTGTGAGCCTCTGAATCACTGCTTCGGTCCACCCCCCCACTCCCCCGATGCCCCGTGTGTATATTCATACTAAGCTAAAAGCCTTTAGAAGAGTTAGTTTTGAAGAAAGGAAATTTTAAAAACCTACATTATCTCAGCTTTTTGAAGTTCTTTCCCTTTGTTCTTGATCCTTAGCATAGCATACATTTGCCTTTTCTTTTTTATTATAGCTTTTTTGTGTGTGTGGGCATCACTGCCTCTGGTGGTCGTGAGCGCTACCCAGTGCCGCTCCTGAGAGCCACCGCTGGATTTGAACTGCCAAGCCCACAAGCCGCAGTTCCGCACTCAACCACTTACGCCACCGGGGCTCAGCCCATGTCTTTTTTTTTTGTGGGCACCACTGCCTCTGGCGGTCACGGGCGCTACCCAGTGCCGCTCCTGAGAGCCACCGCTGGATTTGAACCACCAAGCCCTCGGGCTGCATTTCTGCACTCAACCACTTACGCCACCGGGGCTCAGCCCCATTTGTTTTTTTTTTTATTATATATCTGAAAATGATGCTGTAGACCAGTATTGTTTAGTGAATAAATTTGAAAAGACAACACCCAAGCCAGCAGTTGGTTTCTAATGTTCTATATGGAGAGTTCATCCTGCCATGTGGCTAGCTTCAGAGTTAGAGGCCTGGTTGGAGGTCACTGATGGGGGTGTCCCACAGTGACCATGCAGGGAACGAGCTGCCCTCCCTGCTGAAAGGAAGTCTGAGCATTTGACCTTTGCAAACGTTCCTTTGAACATCACGACTCATATTGCTCTGGGCTTTTTATGTATTGAGTTGTTAGCCGCACGGCCAGTGGTTTGAGCCCTACAACTGCTCCACAGAAGAAAGATGAAGTTGTGTGCTCCTGTAAAGATTTAAAATCTTGGAAACTCAAAGGTGCAGTTCTATCCTGTGAGTTGGAATAAACTCGAGAACAATGGGTTTGGTTTTGTTAATGGGTTTCTTCGGCAGCATCTCTTGTCGTAGGATTTCATTGCCTTGAATGTGCTTTTTGTGTCGTCTGGAATGATGACTAGGAGCTTCTGGGTACTGATAATTGCCTTATTTGTGCACAAGATCACAGGTCCTTCTATTGCACTGCATTAACACTGCACTGTGGACTGTCTGCAGTCCTGAAGATGAGATTAAAGCTCAGACTTCACTGGAAAAACGGTGTGGTCAGACAACGTTACATCCTGTGAGTATAGAAGAAACAAAACATGCCCCATAGTTCACCGGATACGCTGCTAGATAAAGAGGTAGAAGACTGGTAAATAATTCCATACATGTTTCAAGAGATTCCCTGGGAAATAGAATGACTGCGCCATCACATTCCTGAACCAAAGGAAGGTAGTTCTAAAGAATGTTAGACAGAAACAACTTTCTCCAGGGCCTAGGTATTTAGGGCCGTACACACTGAAGTGAGTGCTACCCGGGAGCTGGTGTGTAGAATAAATGGCTACATTGCATAACGAGAAAAGCAGAAGGGGGATTACTTAAGAAGCCTTCCGGTGTATGTAGCCAGTTTGCTCAACCTCCGGCAAATGCTAAATAAGACTGGTGGTTGCAGGAGGAATTCGTTAAATATAAGGGCAAACAGCTGACACAAAGGGCAACCAGCAACTCCACACTCTTAATAGGCTAGCAAGTCTGTCCTAAAAGATACCAGTCTTTATTTAAAGCCAGGCTCCCTCTGTCTGAAATGGAAATGCCGCTATGTCTGCAGGTAGATAATGATTCGGCTTTCTGGTGACATGTCCCTTTTGTTTGTGTGTTTGTGTGTGTGTGTGTGTGTGTGTGTGTGTGTGTGTGTGTGATCTGCCCTTTTGCCCTAGTTCTATAACTAGCATATGATATAGCAGCCATAAAACTTTAAAAGATTAAACTCACTGTCATCCCGTCCGTGCCAATATGTAGTGACCCTCATAGATTCAGAAGATAATCTTTTTGAGCTTGGCAAAAGTTTCTAAATGTGTATAAAGATCCTTATTCTGAGTTTAAGTAAGCGGTCTTCTTTGTTTTGTTTTGTTTTGTTTTGTTTTGTTTTGGGGGCATCACTGCTCTCCGGTGGTGGGAGTAGGAGGCCCAGCCCCACTGCTGGAATTGAACCTCTGTCCCAGTGGGCCGCAGTCCCGCGCACAACCACGACGCCACCGGGGCTCAGCCCAAGCAGTCTTACTTTAATAATTATTTAAAATTTATAAGGAATGATTACCCTAGGTGTTTAAAAAGGAGCTTTGCAGCTTTATTTATTCTGTTCTGTTAGAGTTGTTAAAGTCTAATTTGGGGTTTGAAAATTTGGTCTAAGTGTCTAGTAGCTCAAGGCGTTTGCCACGGAGTCATTGTGACTCAGAGTGACCCAGTAGGATCGTGGAACTGCCCCATTGGATTTTCTAGGCTGTCATCTCTATGGCAGCAGGAGGCCACATTTTTCTCCCCGGGAGCAGTTGGTGCCTTCAAACTGCCCACCTTTGTGTTAACCGTCGGGCACTTGACCACTGTACCCCCGGAGCTCCTCAGCCTATAGAGGTTAGGTGCTGTCAAGTCTGTTCCAACTCTTAAACATCCCATGTATAACAGGGCAGCTTTCGACCCGTGCCTCCTAATTGTTATGTTTGCTTTCTTACTTTATATTGAAGAGAAGTACCCCTTAGTAGTCTAAGTCTTAAGTGTTATGGTTTCTTTGCTAATGTGGATTATTTTAATTTAAAAAGGCACTTATGAGTGTCTAAAACTATAGAGAGTTAATTTATGTAGTGCATCAAAAGTTATAGACCTAGAATTAAGGATGTCTGAATTAATTGGTGAAGGTTGTGCTTGAAAATGTGGTGATAAATTTAGTTTACTGGTTGATTTTTTTTTTCTAAGCCTCTGAACGTGAGCACTGCACTTCTCAGAAGTATTGAAATGAACACCAAACTATCACTGTAGATAACAGGAATTGTTAAAGTGAATGTTCACACTGAAGCCAGTTTTATCAAACCAGATTTAAATTCTAGTCTCTTCTGTCTGCCTGTCAGAAGTTTTGACAAATATAAGCTTAGTCAATGTCCACTTCATATACTCTACAACATGCCGCAAGTGGAGCCAGGAGTGTACTACGGAAGGAGTGTCTGGGGACCACAAGGGCAGCAGGAGCAGTGGAGTCCTGGGGCCTCTGCTGAAGCATTCCTTGCTTGCTGGCCATCTGGAACAGGAACCAAACGGAAGTTCCTGGGGTCTGGCAGGCAGTGTATCCCCAATGCCTTCCAGCCCTTTGAAGTTGACTTGAGGGAGGAAGCAGGGAGAAGCAACTATAAAGCCAGTGAAAAGAGACTGGGATGTGGCTTTGTGTGGTGATTTTTGGTCCGTAGTCATGATACTTCCATTACTGGAATTCTAAGGACTCTGGGACATAAAAGGGAAGACTACAGGCAACAAGTAAGAGTGGTTTCTCTGTTGCAGTTTGAAAAGAATCGAGACCCAAAATAGTAGATCATTTTCACAAATTCGAGAATATATCTCATTGTAAAAATCTGAAAGCAGTTCCCTTGATGGCCTTAGATCCGTCAACAACTACTTTTACAGCACCGGTTCCCTGACCCATCTTGTGTTGGCTATGCGGTATTCTCTGATGACCAAAAATCCCCATAGACTCTAGGTTCTTTTACAGACGAAGTTTACAGATAATCACTCTCCGAAACGGAGATTACACGTTGGTCATAAACGGGGGTGAGAGTGTCTAGGAAGGAACTCAGTCAGTGAGCACATTTGACAAAAGAATTTGGGCTGGATGTGGTGGGCAGGAGTGTCTTGGCTGTGTCAGCCCGGATGAGTAGGAGTTAGCTAGACATTGGGAAGGGCATTCCAGATTGAGGGAACAGCATCTGCAAACACTTTGTAGCACTTTGTAGCACGGGAGTGAGTAGGGTGCATTTGAGGAATGGAAATCAGGCCAGTACAAGTGGAGGTGCCGAGCTCAGGTGCTAGGTGAGCTCAACCACCAGCGGTGGGGAAGGGTTGAGTCCAACGTCAGCTTTGTCATAAACACCCAGCACTCTACACACTGCTCCATCAAGCTTCCCTGAAGTAAGGTCAGTGAGACCAGAGGACCTTGTCAGCCATGCTAGGTAGATGTTTTTTGTTTTGTTGTTGGTTTACTTGTTTTTAAGCTTTTTATTGTGAAAAATCTTACATACGTTAAAAGAGAGCAGCATCATAAACTTGGTGTTCTCATCATCCGGTTTAATCCGTATTTGTCCTGTCTTGTTTTATCTCTATTCCAGCCCATCTGGTTGCAGTCTTTAGTAGGAGGAAAAAATAAAAGTAAGAAGAGACCTCTGAAGGGTTTTCATCAAAGCAGGGTAAATTTGACCAGAGCTTGGCTTTGAAAGATTGTGCTCAGGCTGCAGAACAGTCGCTTGAAGAGGGGAGGGCACAGAGTGTTGGGAGACCATTTCAGCATCCCAGTCAAGGGATGATGGTGCTGTGAGACGGGTTAGTGGCAGTGCAGCAGAGAGACGTGAACAGATCCCAGAGGCATTGAGAGAAATTGCCCTGCACTTGATGGTAGCCCAAATAACGGACAAAGAGGGGCAGCCAAAGGGTTGATGGCGTCACTGTGTGAAAACAAGACAGCAAGAAAGAAATCAACCAGTTTCTTCACCTAATCTCATCAAGCTTCTAAAATGGTGCCCTTTCCGCCATCAGTGAATAGTCCAGTTTCTCCCTGGGACCAAAGAAGGAATCTCCAGTTGAACCCAGGGATCTTAACCTTCTCTGATCTTGCTTAGGTGGAAAGAGCATCCCTGGATGGAGACGGCTTGTCCACTGGTACGAACAAGCCACAAAGCACGTTTATCCATTGGAGCAGGTGCAATTCGGCAGAAATGTCATATGGATAAGCTGTTTGAGAATTGAGTAATACTTGCAGTATTCTTTGAGAAGTTGCCAATTCCTTAAAGTAAACCAATGCCAATTCCTTAAAATAAACCAAGAATGAAAAACAAAAAAAACAAAAGGGCTGAGCCCCGGTGGTGTAGTGGTTGTGTGCGAGACTGCGGCCCGCTGGGATGGAAGATCAATTCCAGCAGCACCTCCACGGGAGCAAAGGCTGGGCCTCCTACTCCCCCCACCAGAGGGCAGTGATGCTCAAAAAACCAAAACCAAGAATGATATAACTTGTTCTAAATGTTAGGTTTCGGGGCTTTATTCAGATAATATTTCTTCTCCTTTCTCTTTATACTTTTTTATGTTTGTTTGTTTTTTAGTTTTTTTAGAGCATCACTGCCCTGGTGGTGGGAGTAGGAGGCCCATCCTTTGCCCCTGTGGAGCTGGAATTGAACCTCCATCCCAGTGGGCCGCAGTCCCGTGCACAACCACTACGCCACCGGGGCTCAGCCCTCTTTATACTCTTTCATGTAGGAAAATTCTCTAGGAATTCTTGGATTCGCCTCCTAGATGATATTATACAGCTTAGCACATAAGTGTTTGTTAATCATCTCACGAAGAGGTGGAGAGTTAGGGTCTCCAAGTCCTTGAAGTTTCTCCTAGCTGCCTGCTACTGCATAAGATTCCTGAGAAGATTCTTCAGGCACATGCCCAAGATATGGCTGGCTGCAACCTAAAGTAGAAATTTAAAAAAAGTTCACCATTCTACGTCAGTATACGGGTGTCTCCCTGAGAGGCCTTCCTTGGCTGTATTGACAAGTCACACCAGCCATACATTGTCATAGCATGCTACTACTTTTCTTTCTCTCACCTATCTGGTATTGTCTTCCTGTTTACATGGCACCCCGTCTTTAATGGGAACTCCACACGAGGTCAGTTTTCAGGGTAGCCCCAACGCATAGCCAGAGATCTGGTGCTTACAGTAATGAAGACATGAATTCCTTTGCTACTGCTCTGGGGCGAAGTGGGTCGGCTATTGAGCTGCTAAAGGAACAGGCCATGGTTCTAGTCCCCTGGCTTCTCTGCAGGAGAAAGGTAAAGTTTTCTGCTCCCTGCAAAAGTCACAGCCTTGAAAACCCAAAGGGCTCGTCCAACTCTGTCCTCTAGGATAGCCAGGAGTAGGATTTGACTGAGTAGCAGTGGGTTTGGGGTGGGGGGGTGTGTGGAGAGAGAGAGAACAAGACTGATAGCTGCTGTTGAGACGGCTCCGACTGACCCCAGGATAAAGGTGGCCTGTGGGCGTCACCCTCCCCGTTGACTGGCATGTGCGAGTCGAACTTTGCGATTGTTCTCCAGTCCATTTCACGGAGGCTCTTCCTCACCAACTGCGACACTGCTCTCTAGCAGTTGATTTTCCTGATGAGCATCCAAGGCAGGGCAGGCAGGGTTCTGTTAGAGCTTTTCCTTTGTTCCTTTTCAGAAGTAGATCGTCAGACTTTTCTTCCTGTCTTGCTTGAATCTGGAAGCTCTCCACCATAGTTAATCCTGGTCTTGCGTAATCCACTGCTATCTGAATATCACTGCATCCACAGCAGTAGCATACAGTTCGCCGGTTTATTTCATTTACTTATTTGCTTATTTACATTTCTGTGCTAGTGTTGTGTGTATTATATTCAATCAGTAATTTATTGCAGGCACACAATGAATGATATCTGATTAAAACTATGAGAATCCTTTAGGCTGTCAAGGGAGTTGTGAGGAAGCTCATTGTTCTTCACGAGGTTTAATATGTATGCCTTAAAAAAAACCTAAAATGAGACAACAGATTCAACTGCTCTTTGAAACGTGAGCTTAAACCTCAGAGTCAATTAGCAGCATCAGTTGGCAATTGTCTTGTTTTTATTTTTCCTTTCCTGCACTGTATTTTGATGACATAATTTGATGAGAGCCAAAGAAACAAGGAACCAAGGGAGTACGCAGTAAGCTGCAGTTCTGCTTTATAAGTTTTTCCAGCCCCCTTGGCCAGATTTTCGTCATCCCTTTAACAAAAATTAGAGTTGTAAGAAGCCTGCCCTTCCCTTGGCCAAGCCACATTGAAGGGAAAAGAGAATTTGCAACAATCCTGAGAGAAAAACATCCAGGCAAACAAAGTATGATCCAAATAAGGCTATTCCCCAGGAACATGAAGTTTTTACATTTTTCATCCGTTCCGTCAACTGCCTCTGAGTCCTCCGGCCATGGTCCAGAGCTCCGGGGTCCGCAGACTGCACCTCTTGAGCCCTGTGCGCCTCTTTCAGTACACTCATTGCTCTGAAGGGAACTGGGGAAGGTTAAAGGCTGTTATTCAAACAGTGATAATGCCACTTGTAAAGATAGGTTTATGCAAGATGGCCAAACGCGCACCCAGAAGGTCGGCATTTTGGGCAAATAGGGGACCCGGTACTGTGCCTCCCTCAGGAAGATGGTGAAGAAAATCGAAATCAGCCACCATGCCAAGTACACGGGCACCTTCTGCAGCAAAATCAAATTGAAGAGACACAAGGCGGGCATCTGGCACTATGCATCCTGCATGAATGAAGACAGTCGCTGGTGGAGCCTCGGCCCCAAACACCCCCTCTGCTGTCACAGGAAAGTCCACCATCCGAAGACGGAAGGAATTGAAAGACCAGTAGGAACGCCACTCTCTGAAACCTCTCTGGCCTGTAATAAATGGGTTAATTTATGTTAAAAAATGTTTTCGGCTCTCAAATTATTGTGAAGGACGGCTTGGCTCATTTGTCTCAGAAGTTTTTCGACCCCTGGTCTAGCTGGTCTAGCTCCTTCTCCTTTATGAAGTAATGCTCCAAGCTTCCTGCAGATCTTTGGGACCCAACTGCATAAGAGGGAGCACCTTATTCTGAAAGCCATGTCAGTGATACTCAAACCAACAGATTAACCAAGACCAGCATTAACTACGGTGGACAGGTTTACAGTAAAATGAGGGATGAAAGGCAATGCCTAGAAAAATCCAATTGTCAGTTAACTCCATCTTTCCATAGACATTCTAGAGCACCTGGGGCATAGCATATATGAGACACCCTGATGGCACAGTGCTTAAGTGTTCGGCTGTTAACCAGAAAATCACTAATTCAAACCTACCAGCCACTCTGGGAGAATGGTGTGGCCAGCACCTTCCAAAACGATCACGTGCATTCGAAACCCAGTGGGACAGTTCCCTGCTCTGCAGATTCACCTTTACTCAGTGCCGACTCCACGGCAATGGGCTTAATTCGTTTGTTAGTTCGTTTTTGGATGAGCATTTTGCGTGACTTGTGTGAAGGTTTACAAAGCACGTTAGTGTCATGTTCACCAATTGTTTTGTTCTATGACCGATGCAATCCTCTGCATGTAACAGCACCCTCCCCATTGCCTCCCTCCCTCTCCTGTCCCTCTCTGCCCTCTAGGCTTTGCTCTCAGCATGCTGTCGTCACTGGTGTCGGTGTACACTTGTTCGCCTGTTCCTTGTCTGAAAGGTGACCACCACCACCACTCAGGGGTGCATTAAGCCTTAGGCTTGAATGGTGCCTTGAGGGTTGTAGTCTGAGATCCTACCTGTCTCTTTAACAGACCAGCAAGTCTGTTTTGTTTTGTTTTTTAGTGACTTTGAATCTTGTTCTCTATTTTTCTGCTACTCTAAGACCTTGTATTGTGAGTCCAATATTAGTGGTTGGTATGTTAGTTGGGCACAATCGGATTCCTCTGGCCTCAGATTAGTGTAAGTTGTGTTTTTTGGGGGGGCCTTAGTCCTTCTGACTGCTTCCTGTATCTTTGACTCTCCACACAGGAAGACAACATTAGCATCCTAAGTGGGTTCTCCATAACTTTTTTTTTTGGCATCACTGCCCTCTGGTGGTTGTCGGGAGGCCCAGTCTTTGCTTCCGCTGATGGATTTGAACTGCCACGCCCATGGGCCGCAGTCCCGCACTCAACCACTATGCCACCAGGGCTCAGTCCCTTCATAACTTTTAAGGTTCCATCCACTCCTCACTGAAGTAGGATGTAGCACTTTGTCATTGTGGACTATGTTATGCCCATAAACCTAAGCCCAAGCCCAGTGACTCAGTCCATCGAGGTATTTTGGTTGGGGCAGGGGGGGATGTTGTTTGGTTGAGCCGTTTCCATCCCTTTGCTGTTTGTGTGGTCTAGTATTTGCTTGAATATATATGTATTTTTTTTGGGGGGGGGCGCATCACTGCTCTCCGGTGGTGGGAGTAGGAGGCCCAGCCCCACTGCCAGAATTGAACCTCCGTCCCAGTGGGCTGCAGTCCTGCGCACAACCACTACACCACCAGGGCTCGGCCCCGCTTGAATATATTTGTAACACATATAAATATATATGTAGAAATAGCCTCTGCCAAGCTTATATACCAGGAGATACCTGGAAAAACTCAGAATCTCTCTCTCTCCAAGCTATGTACTTTATTTTATTTTTTTTACAAAATAGCTTAATCACCTTCAAAGTATTCTCTTTACACCTAATACATTTGTCAAATCTGCGGTTTCATTCAAACATTTTTCATACTCATCAGTTCGACTGGCTGACAGGGACCTCCCTCTTGTTTCTGTTCCCCTCTTCGATGTCAAATCACTGTTCTTCCATGTCCCTCTCATCTGCTGAAACAAGAAGTTACGGAGCAAGACCAGGTGAGGAAGGTACACAGGGCAAGAGAGCCAGGCTGGGTCTCGCCAAAAACTGGCGCAGGAGGTTTTGGCTGCGTGAACAGGTACATTCTCATGGTGGCAAAAACCAGTCCCTCATCTCTCTCAAATCAGGCCTTTTTGTCACACACTGTTAAGCTGATTAACAGTCTGACCTGGTGGAATTAACTCCACCTGCACTATCCCCCGCACATCACTTCCAGTTTTGTGGGGTTATCTCCTTATATACTTATGCATTACTCCCCACCTGTTGCCCTTACATACCTGCGTATGCATCCACTCTTAAGATTGGTTAGAACTGTTATTGCAGGATTATTTATGTAATAGCATTTACCATTATTGCCCTAATTCTTAAGTACCTCCGAGTTTCTTCATTTGCCATGATCATGTAATACCCAAGTTAATTTCATTTTACTTGGATTCGCAATTAACACTCATGGAAATCAGGTTATGTACTGCATTGAGCAAATCTGCTGCCCAAGATCTCTTTAAAGTGTTGACCACAAAGATGTAACTTTGAAGACTAAGTGAACCCGACCCAAGCCATGCTATTTTCATTTGCCTCATATGCACATGAAAACTGGACAGTGAACAAGGAAAATTAGAGAAAAATAGATGCATTTGGATTATTGTGCTGTAGAGGAACATTGAAAGTACCGTGGACAAGAAAAACAAATCTCTCTTGGAGGAGGTACACTTAGACTGCCTCTTTGAGAGGAGGGCTGTAAAACTTCATCTCATGGACTTTGGACATATTATCTGGAGAGACTATCCTGGAAAAGATCTTCATGGTTGATAAAGTAGAAGGTCAGCAAAAAAGAGAAAGACTCTTCAAGAGATAGATTGGCTGTAACAATGGGCTTAAACCTAACAGTTTGGGGGGTTTTAAATCATTTTACTGGTTGGCTCTTACAAATCCTGTACCAGGGCTGAGCCCCGGTGGCGTAGTGGTTGTGCGCGGGACTGCGGCCCACTGGGACGGAGGTTCAATTCCAGCAGTGGGCCTGGCCTCCTACTCCCACCTCCAGAGAGCAGTGATGCCCAAACAACAACAACAACAACAACAAAAAACAAATCCTGTAACAATCCATCATTCAGTAGTAGTAAGCATACTTGGACTTAGGTTGCCATCAACATTTCCAAAACTGTTAACAAGAGTTTTGAGGATGTCACAAAGCCAGGAAATGTTTCCCCCACTTGTGAGGGACCTACCTGAGATCTCAGAACAACATCATCTAGTTAGTCATTTTCCCTCTCGCCCCCTCCCATCCTCCGTACTTCCTTCAAAGATTTCTTTCTGAGCGGAAAGTATCTCCACTTTCGTGATTCACTTATTCCACATAGCATACTACCAGGTTCATCTGTAGTATGAGATGTTTGAGGATTTGTTGCTATTCCTGAACACTTTGTTGTTTTCCATTTTTGTGTGTGTGTATACACATAGTTTGGGTGATTCACTTATCCATTGTTAGGCATCTATATCATTTCCATATTTCTTGGTGTTGTGAATAATGCCACTATAAACATAGTTGTGCATATGTCCATTTGTGTTGGAACTTCTCTGTAAGATCTGTACTCAGTAGTTGGATTGCTTAATCACACATACCGTTTCAAATGTTGTACGGAACCACCGTACCGTCTTCCACAGTGGCTGTGCCCGAAAGTCTGCCTGGGTGGAGTTTCAGGTTTCTAGGTTGAGTTGCTTGGCTTTTGTTGTCTAGGTGTTCATTTTGTTGTTGTTGTTATACATAGAGACATGGGAAGGTTACCTCTGGTCTTTTCTGAAATTGGGTCTTACTCAATAGTGCTTATGGATGGTTCTTGAATTCCATCTTTCGCAAAACATGGTGGCAACGATTAGTATCTAATTTAAAATTTGCTCTTATCTGTGAACTCTTAAGTGTAAAAGTTACCCGTCATAACCATTTGGGTCTTTTCATAAGTATTGCTTGTACTTGGCGTGCACTGTGCTTGATGCTGTCAGTGGTCCATCGGGGACTGAGCCCCTGGCACTGCCTGAGAGGGTTTTTGGCTTACTAGGGCAGGGAAAATTGCACTTTCCAAATAGAGGTTGGACGAAAGAGATGTATTTGTGTTGAGCTTCAAAGAGGTAGGATTGTATATTGCCTAACCAATGCTTAGACTTAGAAATTGTCATTAGCAATTGTATGTCTGAAAAAATTTATTTATGAAAGTAAAAATAAGGAAAGATGAACTTGTTCTTGGAAATTATACATTACGGTAAAAGGGGTTTAACTTCTAGATGGATAGAAAACTGAGGAGATTCATTTAAATTCAGTTACATTTGCAATGATCCACAATGGGGACAACTTATAAACTGTTATTCTTTTCAGTACTAGCCGTGTTTTTTACCTTTTTCATAATTTCAAACAGGTTTATTATTTTTGTTTGTATCTGAATGATAAATCTAAGCCTATTGCCATTGAGTTGGTTCCAACTCAGAGAGACTGCAGGACAGAACTGCCCTGTGGGGTTTCAAGACTGTAATCGTCACAGATTCAGAGAGGCGAAACAGTGAGTTTGATAGAGGCTTTTTAATCTTTATGGAAGCAGATTGTCACATCTTTCAGAATTCAGAGCCTCGACATTTTGGTTTACAGTGGCACATTTAAGCCACTCGGCTGCCTTTCATGTACAACATTGCCATTCCGTGCTGCAGGGTGGTCTCAGCTCCTCACTGTCCTCTGCACGGCAGCTCCCAACGCGGCCCAGTCCCGGACTCCCTCGCAGTCAGGGTTCTGTCGGAGAGCCTGGCTGCCGCACTGTGCAGACCCATCTTGTGGCCAGCCTCCCTCCTCCTCAGCTTCTCTCTACCAGACCTGGTGTCCTGCCCCAGCCACTGGGCCTGACAGCCTGCTCACAGCCCGTGCGAGCAAGTCTCACCTTCCTTGCTCCTAAGATGTTTTCTGATTGTTCTCCATCCAAGACGCGTTTGTTCATTCTTTTGGCAGTCTGCTATCTTCTGTATTGTGTTCCAGCAGCATAATTCAAGACATCACCTTTACTTAGGTCTTATTTGTTTATGTCCAGTTTTTGAAAATACCCTGGTTTGCGTCAGGTGCAACTTAATTTTCGAAGTGGCTCCTTTCTTTTTTTCTAATTAATCATATTATTGGGGGGTTCTTACAGATCAAAGCAATCCATACATCAATTGTATCAAAAAGTTGTACATATGTTGATATCATTTTCAAATTATTTTCTGCTTCAGCTCTTGGGATTAGCTCCTCCTTTTTTACCCCTCCCTCTCTTCCCCACCCTCATAGACCCCTTATAAATTATTAGTTTCGGGCTGAGCCCCGGTGGCGTAGTGGTTGTGCGCGGGACTGCGGCCCACTGGGATGGAGGTTCGATTCCGGCCCCAGGAGCAAAGGCTGGGCCTCCTACCTGCCACCAGGGCAGTGATGCCTTCAAAAAAAATTTTTTTAAATAAAAATAAATTATTAGTTTCATATCTTACACCGCCTCCTGTCTCCCTTTACCCATGTTTCTGTTTGTCCCCCTGGGGGGAATGAGGTTATAAATAAATCACTGTAATTGGTTCCTTCTTTTTCCTTTTTTTTTTTCCAAAGCACTCTTTGGGAGGGGGGCATCACTGCCCCCTGGTGGAAGTAGGAGGCCCAGCCTTGCTCCTGTTTTCAAAACATTCTAAAGAGACATTTTGGTATCCATTTACCCCATGCAGTATGCCATTTGGTATCCTCCCTGCTGCTTCCGTGAATGTTGATTGTAGGGGTGGGTAGAAGCAGCCTTTGTAAGGTAGCAGTTTGACAGCACTAGACAACACCAACAGAGAAATGTGTCACTTAAAATAGAGTACAGATGGGGGACTAAGCCCGGGTGGCATAAGTGGTTGAGTGTGGGACTGCGGTCCGCAGGCTTGGCGGTTCAAATCCAGCAGCGCCTCTCAGGAGCAGCTGGGTAGCTCTCACGACCACCAGAGGACAGTGATGCGCACCCCCCCCCCCCAAAAAAAAAAAAGAGAGTATAGGCAAGTTAGTTTTACTTGAGAGCTTACTCTGTTGTGTTGGCTTTCTTCCTTTCCTGCCTGCTTTCCTTCAGACACTGACCATCACACCCACCGACGTGTCACTTATTTAACTGGGCTGGGGATCCAGGGGTTGGGTAGGCAAAAGGCGGGAGTGAAAATGGTAACTGTCCAGTGGGTTGGGACGAAAGAACAGAGAACCACAGAAAGCTGGAGTGTAGATCAGTCCAGCGGTAACAGTGGGTGCTATGGGAGGGCTGTAAACAAATCAGCACTGACCTTTGGCTGTGTGTTTGGTTGTTTTCACACTGTGGTGTATTTCATTGTGAGGATGATGAGGGATGAAGAGGAGGGACTTTTCGACATCTCTGAAGACAGATTAATTATGAACTAGCAGGCCATGTGAGCGTTAAAATGTGCATTTACTAAAAATATATTGCTGATCGAAACTCTAACCTGGCTATGTTTAATGCATCTATTTTGAGCCCTCTTTTCCCAGAGCCAAGGCTTCCTAATCTCCTGTAACTGCTGAGTGCGCTTCTTGCCTTTAGATGACAAGCCTGTTTTCCCTCACTCCCCTTCAAAGGCTAGGACAAAAATTCTATTATTTGTCCCTGCTGTAGATGGATAAGGGCTTAACTCTGCCCTTGATGGTTGGATTTTCCTATGGTCATTTTCTTCCTCTACCAAACATTTTCCATCGCTTCCTTTTTCAAGGGGAAGTCACTAAATGCCACCTACCTACCCACTGCCATCAAGGCAACTCTGATTCATAGCCATCCAATGAGACACTGTAGAACTTTCGTGTCTCTGTGGAGCAGCAGGTGGGTGCACACTACTGGCCCAGCAGCCCAAATGCTTCCCTCACGAGGCTGCTGTCAGGCAACAGGGTTCCCTAGCACTGTCCTCAGGAGCAACTTCACCATTGTGGGCAATATTAAAGACAGGCAGTGGGGCCCCGAGGCTCCTGGTCTCATATCAGCACTGTTAGAGTGAATGTAGTTTCCAATGGGTATATATAATGAGGCTTAAAGATCTTTCAAAAGGCATACGCAAAAAAAATTAGTTTAATTTTAAAAAGACGTACACGTCACATGGCTAACACTACATAGTCAACGGGTACTATCATAAGCGGGTAACTTAATAAAAGCAGTGAGGTGAGTCATCATCTTGATATGGTGCTAGTTGACCTTGAACACCCCTGAGCCCTCCCCAGAGGTTTGCAACATATTACATGGGTTTACTATAGAGCCCTGATGGTTCTTATCTATTAGATAATCCCCAGACACAGAAGAGCCAGACGCCGGTATGAGACATCTTATGTGATAGCTTCTTTATGACAGGTCCTTTGGGGAGGGGGTATTTGGAACAACTGTTCAGTCATGAGGATGTGTATTAAGACTTATTTATATCTCGTAACCGTGAGGGTCTTCCCTCATTGGAGTCAGTTTTCCAGGCCCGTAATTATGAGCATGGATGATTTAGCTGCATGACATTCTTATCCAGGCCCACAGTTGACCACATGCCGCTAGGGCTCCTTGACTAAATGCCAGTGCTTGTTCCCTAGCAAAGGCCTGTACACCCTTCTCGAGGTGAGGTAGGGGCTTCTGGAGGATGCAGACTGTTAGATCAGAGCTGGTGGAACCTTGATGACTGCTATCATGGGATGCAATCTCACCGTTGAGAAACCAGTGACAGATGCGTTTCAGCTTTTATGCAGAAAAGGGAGGAAAACTGGGTTCTTGCTACTTTAAATATGTCTAATTGTAACTATACTTACTAAACTTGTTTTGCTGATGTTAAACCATTAATATCCGCATGCTTTAGAACGACACCTATAATAAGCATCATTGTCTCTGAATTGAGCGGCAGCCTCAGGTCTACCATTTTAAACGTTGGCTATGGGAACACTGTGCTTCAGGAGTCAAGGAGGGGTACAGAAGAAGGAACATGGCTTTAAAGTCAGAACTGAGGTTCTAGTTGGGGAGTACAGGATTTCTTTTTGGGGTGATAAAATGTTTTGCACTAGATAGAGGGGGGTGGTTGTGAAATACAGTGGGTGAACTATTTACCACGCAACTGCTCACTTTAAAATGATTCATTCTGGGGCCTGAAAAACGATTCATTCTGTGTTACACTGACTCAACTTATCATTAGGGTAACGTTTCAGAGTCCAGGTCATCATGTGGAAAGTTCATGTCATGCGAAAATGGGGATGACTATTGATATGTAACTTCCAGGTTACATCATTACATAATTGCCAAACCACTGAGAATCATGGCCCAGCCAAGTTGACACATGACCATAACCATCTAATCTTTCAACTCGGTAATTGTTACTGCCAAACATATACCGTTAATGTGCACATTAGTCAAGATAGTAAAGTTTTCACTGTGGTCATTAAATGTGAAATGTCAGATAGTGACATAGTCAATACACAAGAACAGGTGGATATAGCATTTTTTTTTTTTTGTTTTTTGGGGGGGGCATCACTGCTCTCCGGAGGTGGGAGTAGGAGGCCCAGCCCCACTGCTGGAATGGAACCTCCGTCCCAGTGGGCCGCAGTCCTGCGCACAACCACTACGCCACCGGGGCTCAGCCCCTGGATATAGCATTTTAACGAAAACTATTTCCCCCCTCCCTCCCAGACACACACTATCATGATCCCAGTTACACGTTATTGGGTATACCAGAGGATGTCCACTGGTACAGATAAGAGCTGGAAACACAAGAATCCAGGACAGGTACATCCCCAGGATCAATAATGAGAGTAGAGATACTCAGAGGGGAAGGGGGAGGTGAGGCAGAAAGGGGGAACTGATCACAATGATCTACACTTAACCCCCTCCCTGGAGGACAGGCAACAGAAAAGTGGGAAAGTGGGTGAAAGGAGACATCAGTGTAAGACATGACAAAAAAATAATTTATAAATCATCAAGGGTTCATGAGGGAGGGAGGGGAAAAATTAGCTGATACCAAGGGCTCAAATAGAAAAAAAAATGTTTGGAGAATGATGGCAACAAATATACAAATGTGCTTGACACAATGGGTGAATGTATGGATTGTGATAAGAGTTGTATTAGCCCCCAGTAAAATGATTTTTTTGGGGGGGGCATCACTGCCCTCTGGTGGTAGGAGTAGGACACCCAGCCTTGCTGCTGGATTTGAACCTCCAACCCACTGGGCCGCAGTCCTGCGCACAACCACTACGCCAAATGGGGTTCAGCTTGTAAAATGATTTTTTTAAAAAAAGATATTCCCTTAAAAGATTTCCTTTTAGGTATGTTATTAAATGGCAACTCATGACATTATAATTGCAAGTATTAAAAGATTGTGTTTCCTACATACTTGATTGGGTTGGCGTATAAGGCAGTTTCATTCTCCAGATACTTTGAAGTACAATTAACAGGTAATTTTAATATTAGTGTTTTAAAGTTAAAGTTTTAAGGGGCACTACACACATGTAACTAAATAACTAACATGTTATTAGTTCAGGAAGAGTACTTTTCCAGAGGACTGCAGAACCATTTATGTCGTGGCCTCTTAATGGTTGGAAAAGGGAATGTCAAAACAATCTGTAATCTTGGTTTTCTTTCATAAGAGAATTTGACAGAACTTGCATTAAAAATAATATATTAAAAGGACTATTAAAGATTTGAAAAGCTCAGGCTGAGCCCCAGTGGCGTAGTGGTTGGGTGTGGGAACTGCGGCCCACAGAGTTGGTGATTCAAATCCAGCAGCACCTCTTCAGGAGCAAGGCTGGGCCTCCTACTCCCACCAGAAGGCAGTGATGCCAAAACAAAAAAGAAGAGATATTCTAAGGCTGAGCATAATTCATTTAATCTAACTCTTCCAGATTAGCTAAAAAGAAAGAGGAGAGGCTGTGGGGACTAGCGAAGCGCTTTATAAAGAGCACATGAGTCAGTCCAGAAGTAGTCGTCTAGGAATCTCAAACTGATACAAGCAGTTAGCCTAACTAGCCTAAAGGGTGGCATCTTTACCTGCCCGCCAGGCACCTTGGAAGACTGTCCTGACAGCCTGCTCCCAGAAAGCACAGTCTTGGGCACTTTGTGAAGCACTGCCACCCATTCTGCACATGTCAAATGTTGAGTCTCAAACCATGTTTTAAATAAGGAATTTGAATGAACCAAGACGTTGTCTTTAGTTTGTAGGAGGTTCCAAATTATTCCCTACATGGTCACTTTATATTTAATAGGCTTTAAGAAATTAAACTTATTTTTGAATAGGTAGTGCATTTTCATGGTTCAAATTTCAAAAAGCATATTGAGATCTATGAAAATTCCCCCTCTAGTGCCTATCTCCCAACTGCCCCTTTTCACTTCTCATGTTCTTGTTGTAAAGTGCCATGGAGGCGACTTCAGCCCTTAGCGACCTGATGCACAACAGAACCTGGAAACACTGCCCAGCCCTGCGCCAGCCTCCCAGGAGGTCCTCTGCTGCAGCCAGCCACAGGGCCAGACCATGTCCCCGAGGGCCTCCCGCCATTTTTGCACCCCCTCTACTTTACCAAGCACGGTCCTTCTCTAGGGACTGGTCCAAAGGATAGAAGACAAATCTCGCCAAACTTACCTCCAAGGAACATTCTGGCTGTACTTCTTCCAAGACAGACGTGTTTGCCCTTCTAGCAGTCCATAGTACTTTCAGTATAACAGTTCAAATGTATCAATTCTTCTCTCATGTTCTTTATTCAATGTCCAACTGTCACATGCAATGTGAGGCAATTGAACATAGCAGGGCTGGAGTCAAGTGCACCTTAATCCTCAAAGTAACATCCTTGCTTTCCAATACTATAAAGAGGTTTTGTGTAGCACATTTACCTAAAAACTCTCTTTTGACCTCTTTGACTTCTGCATCCATGAGCTTTGATTGTGGATCCAAGCCAGGTGAGATCCCGACAAACTTCACCTTTTTCCTTCCTTTATCACGTTATTTTTCAGTCCAGGTGTGAGGATTTTTGTCTTGCGTACATTGGGCTGCATCCCTTGATCTGCATCAAGTGTTTCACGCCCTCCTCCCTCTCAGCAAGCAAGATTGTCTCGTGTGGAGCACACGTTAATAAGCCTTCTTCTAATCTTTCGCCACGTTCTTCATGTAATCCAGCTTCTGCTCATCTGCTCTTTGTATAAGTTGATTAAGTACGGAAAGAGAATACAACCTTGTTGCACACCTTTCCTGATTGTGTATGTGTGTGTGTGTGTGTGTGTGTGTGGCATCACTGCCCTGGTGGGAGTAGGAAGCCCAGCCTTGCTCCTGGAGAGCTGCTGCTGGATTTGAACCGCCAACCCTGTGGGCTGCAGCCCCACACACAACTCCTATGCCACCGGCTCAGCCAGTGCTCAAGGGGCTCAGCCTCTTTCCTGATTTCAAACCATTTAGTATTCCTTTGTTCCATTTCCACAACTGCTTCTTGATCCATGTACAAATTCAGTGTGAGCACAATGAAGTGTACTGGAATTCCCATTCTTCTCAAGGTTACCTATAGTTTGTTATGATCCACACAATCAAATACCTCAGCATAGTCAATAAAACACAAATAAACATTTACTATGGGCAACCTGTATTATCACTTGCTAAAGATGACTGTAACAGGCTTTTGACTGTATAAGACTGATTTATATTAGTGTTCCACAGGGTTTGGAATAAGTGAGCATCTGCTCCAGAATGAACCACATTTTTTCACATTTCCTCCTGCTCATTGTGTGAATCATGAAGGCAAGGACTTGTCCTAGCACAGAAGGTCCAGAATAGACTAGGAGAAAAGGGTAGAACAAAACTCAAAATCAGGCCTGAGCCTCAGTGGTGTAGTGGTTGTGCACGGTACTGCAGCCCACTGGGATGGAGGTTCAATTCCAGCAGCAGCTCCACAGGAGCAAAGACTGGGTCTCCTAATCCCACCACCAGAGGGCAGTGATGCCCAAAAAACCCAAAAAACTCAAAATAAACAAAACACAGATATAGTGGTTGCATAGAAACTGGTGGAACCCTCAAGATTAGTCCTTATCTTCCAAATCTGGCAATGATTTTACTCCCGTGGCTCAGTTTACAGCCAAGCATAAGTACGCTAAGGAAAATAATAACATAGAGAAAGAAGTACATATGCCTTAAGATAACCAATCACTTAGGATCAAAAGGACAGCATTTACAGATGGGGGGAAATGCAAGGAGGAGGTGGGCTAAGTAATATTGGGATTACAATCGATGACTACAACAAAATGCGTATGATTTTTTTTGGGGGGGGGCCATCACTGCCCTCGGGTGGTCGTGGGAGCTACCCAGCCCTGCTCCTGAGAGCCGCTGCTGGATCTGAACCCCCAAGCCCGCAGGCTGCAGTCTCCACACTCAACCACTTACGCCACTGGGGCTCAGCCCGCATATGATTTTTTTTTAATGGAAAACTGATCTGTGTTGTAAGTGTTCATCCAATTCACAATTAAAAGGGTTTTTTTTACATCACTGCCCTCTGGTGGTCGTGTTATTATTTTTTTTAATGTATAAAATGTTTTCTATTCATCAGTTGCTTGGTCCCCTTTACAGAGCTAGATCCTGGAGCTTTCCTCCATCTTGTGATTTTCCTGTCCTAAAGAAAACAAAATAATCATTCCTCTGGGAAAGCAAGTATCTGTTCAAAAGTGGGGTGCACCTCTGTACCTGGCAAAGTGTTTTCTCAGCTCCCTTGAGGTCACGGTCCAGGGAATGTTTTTGACAAGAACCAATGGGTTGGCTAATACTCACATGCCTCTAACCCGTAGGCCACCTTTACAGCATGAGTAGTTCTCTTTGACCTTCCTGTCGTAGTGTGTACCAGTAGAGCTGTGATCTGTAAGGACCCTGGTTTTACATCACCGCCTGGTCCTCAGGAGAAAGATGGGCCTTTCTACTCTCTGAAGAGTTAGTGTGGACACTCACAGAGGCAGTCCTGCCCTGTCTTACAGGGCTAGTCTCTTTAACTCGGGAAACAAATCCAAAGAACCTCATGTATAAGAGAGTTTTACATAAAGGCTAAGTGTGCATTAATAAAGCATTGCAGCCCAGCGCTCTCTAAGCCCATAAGTCCAACCTTGGCCCATATGTCTGACACCAACGCACACATCCTCCTCAGTAGTACAGAACACACACAGTGATGCCGACTGCAGGAGTCGGTGAGCGTGTCAGCATCTCAGCACTGGCAGGCATCTCCACGCGGCTGCTCCGGCACCCAGGGCTGCATCGGGGTGGGTCCATGTGGCTTCTCCTCAGGGATGTCTCGCAGGAAGTGAGCCTTGCCAGCTGATTCAGGGAACTGGCTAAGGCAGCCGCATCCTGGTCTGACCCGCAGAGAACAAGAAACCCGAGAACTGGAAAGGTGAGGCTCACAGAGCCATTTATTTCTCCGCCCTTCAGTTAACCCCACATGTGTTTATGGGCCCGGCTGGCACAATCAACCTTACCTTGCTCAGTCACTATGAGTCGACATCAATTCAATGACAGTGAGTTTGTATCTTGTTTTGGAGGGGCCTTGGGTTTACCAGAACGTTTGGATTTTCTATAGGTTTTGCTGGTGAACCTAGCAGGGGAGGTCATTATGATTCGTAGTAGTACATGGATGAAAGCGCACACACACACACACACACACACACAAAAAAAAACCCTCGTTCACTTTTCAAAATAATTTCCTTTTAGTCATTCAACTGTGCTTATGTGTGGAATGAATATTCTTTTTAGTCATCTCTAAAAAAATTTTAGTAGATAGAGTGGAATTTCATGCCTGTTATCACAGCAACAACAACAAAGATAAACTTGAGAAATAAGCAAGATCTGTGAAAAGGAAACAAAATGTTTTGACTGAAAGGAAGACTATTTTTAAGAAGGTTCAATATCATAAGAAGACAATTCTGGCTCAATTTTAAATTTAACCCGACCCTTGTAGAAATTACAAGGTTTAAAAAAAAAAACATTTGGCTGAGCCCCGGTGGCGTAGTGGTTGAGTGCAGGACTGCGGCCCACTGGCTTGGCGGTTCAAATCCAGCAGCAGCTCTCCAGGAACAAGGCTGGGCCTCCCACTCCCACCAGAGGGCAGTGATGCAAAAATAAACAAAACTGAAGCAGTTTTTAAAGTTCCACTAGAGATGCAAATAATGAGAAAGTAAACAGTAAACTATCAAAAGATCGAAGGATAGTTTGGTGATTGCTTGGCCAATTAAACCATATTGCAAAGTATAGAACCAAAAAGGAATGATGGTAAACTAGACCACTAATCAGCAAATGACTTGACTCAATAGGACAGGGAGTTCAAAAATAGACCCCAGTGGTTATAAGAACAAAGGATGGCAGATCTTCTGGGGGTGAAAAAGAACTTAAACTTCACGCTTGTATAAGGATAACTTATGTGTAGATATGAAATATAAGTATTTTAAAATGAAATAAATTATTAGACAAAAGCATGAACTATATTTGTTATAATGTTGGAGTGGGGCCAAGTACATTAATGTTGGAGTCAATTCCAACTCATTAGCGATCCTATAAGATGCTAGAGCTGCCCATAAGGGAGGAAAAATAGATTGCAGCACCTTTCTGCCATGGAGCTGGGCTCTCGGAATAGCCGCCGAGAACTTGCACCACTGCTCATTTCAAAATCCTTATAGAAGTACAAAGGTCTAAGATTAACAAAGACTGGTTAAAAAAAAAACAAACCTTTTAAGCCTGCGGAGGTTTATTGAAGAACAGGATTTCTCTAAAATCAAAGTCACCATCATCAAATCAATTACAACTCACACTGAATCCTACATGATTTTTAAGCCAGTGAACATGTCAGGAAGGTTGTGGACCAAAAATGGTCCAGGCCATTTTTAACTGTCTGTAAATAGGATCTCCAGAACCAAAAGAAGCCCACAGCTCTTTAAAGTGAAATATGTTTCCATCAGAATTGAAACCAAGTTATATTTAGGCAAGCAATGTATTTCCGTGTACAAATTAGTGGACACTACACTGGTATGTGGCAGCAAGCCTGCAGAACCAGTGTAATCTGAAGAGCGGGGACTTGCACCCTTGAAAGCATTGGCATGAGTTGTAGTACATTCCAAAGCAGTCTTCCTGCGGAGACCTTAGAACACAGAACCGCCGTGATACTTTGCCCCTCGATGATTCCAATTTATTAAAAGTATGAAGTAAAGACAAAAGCCTTCAAATGAGAGAGTTTCAAATCTGTATTAAAAAAAAACCCCAAAACATGAGTATACTCTTCACCCAGCTTTCCTTGTTAGCAACTCATGGCCAATTCTGTTTTATTTCTATCCTCTACCACATTGCCCTTTTGTGCTAATTGCAGCAGTTGAGACCCACAGGGGGAAGTGGGGCTGGCTGCGCCGGTAAAGATCCAGCGTCTTAGAACGCCATCAGGCCACTGTTAGTTGAGATCAACTCAATAGCCATGGGGTGGGTGGGGTTTAAGAGATTTTTTTTCAACATTTTATTGGGGGTTTGTACTACTGCTCGTATCACAATCCCTCCACCTATTGTGTCAAGCACATTTGTACATTTATTGCTATCATCATTCTCAAAATATTTTATTACTACTTGAAATTACTACTTAAAATTACTATTTTATTACTACTATTATACACAACAGGAAAATGGTATTAGCTCCTCATTTTCCCACTCCCTCCCCGCCACCCCTGCCTCCAGAACCCTTGATCATTTATAAATTACTATTTTGTCATGTCTGACTGTCCAACGTCTCCCTTCACCCACTTTTCTGTTGTCCGTCCCCCAAAGAGGGGGTTATATGGAGCTCCGTGTGATCAGTTTCCCCTTCCTACCCACCTTCTCTCCACCCTCCTGGTATCACCACTGTTATCACTGGTCCCAAGGACTTCATCCGCCCTGGATTTCCTGTGTATCCACTTCCTGCCCCGTCATGAATGAGTTTTATCAGGAATACAAGAGGAATACCAGTACAGATTCTATAGATATTTTAAAGTATTTGTTGAGTGCTGAAAACCTCCCAATTAGGAGGGACTCCAAGCCTTTACCTCTTCTCCTTTTTGGTTTTGTTTTCTATGACTTCCTCCCGCCTACCACTCCCACTGGATCTAGCCACACTGGCCTTTTTACTTTGTCCAGGTTTACATCCCCCCCCCCTTTTTTTTCTGGTGGGCATCACTGCCCTCTGGTGGGAGTGGGGGGCCCAGCCTTGCTCCTGGAGAGCTGCTGCTGGATTTGAACTGCCAAGCCAGTGGGCCGCAGTCCTGCACTCAACCACTACACCACCGAGGCTCAGTTCCCAGGTTTACATTTTTGCTGTAAGAGGAGACCTTTGTTCCTGCCTTTATCCGTCCTACAGAGAGCCGAAGTAGTGTTTCCTCACTTTGATCATGTCTCAGCTCAAATACTTCGTATGAGAAACCTCCTTAGCTAAAGGAAACAAACAAAAAAAATCCAAACTCACTCCATGAGGTCAGTTCTGACTCATAATAACTATTTACATGGTTTTCAAAGTGTTAAGTCTTTATGGGAGCGTCAGACAACTTCCTCTTTCTCCCACAGAGCTTCTGGTGGGTTTGAACCAGCAGCCTTGCTATTAACAATGCCGTGCTTACACAATATCACCAGCAGGGCTCCAGTGTAAAAGAGGACCCAGGAATTTCTGCCTTGTTATCTGCCTTATTATTTCAGTACTGTAACCATCTGGCATTCATTTTGTTTTTTGTCTCCCTACTCCCACTAAGTTGTATATTCCACTAGAACACAATCTTTCTGTTATTTATTGTAAATGGGAAAAATGAATGAATTTGTCAATTTAATAAATAATGCACATGTAGGAAATGGTTTGCATATAAGGAAGATTATTTACTGTTGCATTATTTTAATGGCAGAATTTTAGAAATTACCAAAATGACCATGAAAAGGACTGGCACAACTATGTAATAAAATCCTAAGTGGTTACTATATGATTCCATTTTTATGAAAATACACAACAGGTAAATTACGGTGGTACAGTTCGCATCAATGATTACCTCTGGTCAGGGATTTGGCACAAAAGAGGTGTAGGAAATTTTCTGAAGAGAGAGCACTATATATCTTTATAGGAATGGTCATAGGCTCATGTATTTGTCAGACTCATCAATGCATGTCAGCATATATTAACTACCCTTCGACTATACTGAAACCATTTCTGAAAATGGAAGACAAATGGCACAAATGAATTTAATGTATATCAAGCTGGTATAATCAAATGGAAAATAAATCTTTTATGTAACTTTCAAGCAATGTTTTAACTGAATACCTTTCATGGGATCTATCCTCAAGCTTAGAAAAAATAGGAAAGAAATTTTAATGTGTTTAGGAGTAAATCATGGTTAATTGTACTGTCGATTTGTAACTATTAAATGATACAACAGGATACATCAAATAGACATATAAATAAAGCCCAAGAAATAAAAGCCCTGTAGCCATGTATCTGAAATGGACATATCAGTATCTGTGTCATTTAAAAGGCTCGGAAGCAATGACAGCACAGCCATCGCCTAAATTGAGATCCCTCAATGTCATTTCCCATTCCAAGGAATCAGCGCTCCTCAGAGAGATGACTGAATTTAGATCTGGGGCAGGAAATGCTTAAGATGAGTCTAAGAGAGCATGTAATGACAAAAGTAAGAAAACCATCCGAGACTGAAGAAACATTCTATGAAACAATCTATGAAACATTGCTGGTACAATTACAGTAGACAGTTACTGTATAATTCTTTCAATTTTGCTGTGTGCTTGAACATTTTCATCAAGGGAAACAGCCAATTCTGAAGAGTTGCTCCTTTTCTCTATATATAAAACTTCTTTTGTCTGGACTGTACATAGCAAAACATAGACCATTCACCAGTTTCTGCATTTGCAATTCAGTAACACAGATTACCTTCTAGTTGGGCAACCATCCTCACCCTCCCTTTCTGCGTTGTTCTTCCTCCATGAATAGACTGGCTGCCCCATCCTTCCCAGTGCATCTTCTGAGTTGCTGCTGTCACTTTGATTCCAGATCCTGAAACTAAGCCTGTTGCTATCAGGTCGCGTCTGACTCACTGTAAGAGACCTTGTGTAAGGTTTCCGAGGGTATAAACTTTTCTTGGAGGGGGTGGGGGCATCACTGCCCTCTGGTGGTGGGAATAAGCAGCCCATCCTTTGCTCCTGTGGAGCTGCAGTCCCGTGAACAACCACTATGCCACCGGGGCTCAGCCCCGGTTATAAACTTTTTTTTTTGTTTGTTTTTTTGTGTTTTTTTTTTGGCATCATTGCCCTCGGGTGGTGGGAGTAGGAGGCCCAGCCTTTGCTCCGTGGAGCTGGAATCGAACCTCCATCCCAGTGGGCCGCAGTCCCGCGCCCGGTTATAAACTTTTAAAAAAAAATCATTTTAGTGGGAGCTCGTACAACTCTTATTACAACCCACATATACTTTTGTACATTGGTTTCCCTCGTCGTTCTCAAAACACTTGCTTTCCACATGAGCCCCTGGTATTTGCTCAATTTTCCCCTCCCTCCTTGAACTCCTGATAACTTATAAATTATCATTATTTTGTCATATCTTACACCATTTGACATCTTCCCTCATCCACTTCTCCACTGTCCATCTCCCAGGGAGGAGGCCATATAGAGATCCTTGCAATCTTTTGCTGTGTGTGTGTGTGTGTGTGTGTGTGTGTGTAGGAGGCCCAGCCTTGCTCCTGGAGAGCTGCTGCTGGATTTGAACCGTCAGCCCTGTAGGCTGCAGCCCCGCACACAACTACTGCGCCACCAGGGCTTAGTCTGAGATCCTTGCAATCGGTTCTCCCTTTCTACTCCACCGTTCCTCCACCCGCCCATTGTCGCACCTCTCACCGCCGGTCCTGAGGGGTTCTTTCTGGCCTGGATTCCCTGTGTTGCCAGTTCCTATCTATGCCAGTGTACATCCTCCAGTCCAGCCAAATTTGTAAGGTAAAACTGGGATCATGATAGTAAGGGGGTGATTGTGGGGGAAGTATTCAAGTAGAGGACCATTGTTTCATCATTGCTACATGATCGTTTCATCATCAAGGCACCCTGACTGCCTTGTCCCCTCCCCAGGCATCCTGTGAAGGAATGTCCATTTTCCCACAGATGAGCTGTGGGTCCCCATTCTGCACTCCCCTCGTTCAAAATGGATGATATGGCTTTTTGTTCTTTGATGCCTGATAGTTGATGCCCTCAATACCTTGTGATCACCCAGGCTGCTGTGCTTCTTCCATGGGGACTTTTGTTGTTTCTCAGCCAGATGGCTGCTTGTTTACCTTCAAGACTTAAGACCCCAGACACTATGTCTTTTGATAGCCAGGCACCACCAGCTTTCTTCACCACATTTGCTTATGCACCCGCTTTGTCCTCAGCGATCGTGTTGGGAAGGTGAGCATCTCAGACTGCAGAATTATTAGAACAGGTCTTCTTGTATTGGGGGAGTACTTGAATAGGGGCCCATGTCCATGTGGTTCCTTAATATTAATCCTATAAATAGATCCCAGACGTAGACCTATTCCCCCTTCATCCTATATAAATATATTTACATATGTATATGCCTGTGTTTAGATCTCTATAAATCTATAAATGTCCTTTGCCTCCTCGTTCTTTCCTCAATTTCTCTGTACTTTCCTCTTGTCCCACTATCAAGGTTATAAACTGTTATGGGAGCAGAGAACCTCACTTTTTGCTCACATAGTGACAGGTGAATCTTACCCGCCAACCTCGTGGCTCTGAACCTCAATCTTGTGGTTAGCAGCCCACCACTTACTAGACAGCATCACCGCAGCTTTGATCCCTTGGAGAGCTGTCCTAAGAGAGGATAGTGCTCAAGGCAGGCTTTCTTCACTAGTTACACCAAACTGTTACTTGATGTCCAGAAGCTCAGGAGTGATTATTATCTCAGGGCAGTAGTCTCAGGCGTTCCTCCTGCCTCCTTAGTTCGAAAAAAAAAGTGTGAATTCCAGGAGAATTCAAAATTCTGTTCTTCATTTGTTTCCCCCATTTTCATCAGGCCTGAAAGGTCTCTTAGCTTATTAAAAAATGAGAACATTGGAAAGACTAGTAACTGAAGAACAAATACCAAAAAAGTCCATTAGTAATTAATGACAGTATAACCCCCCTCTCCAAAAAAACACTGGAGGTTACTTGGATGCCAGCTCATTTTGGAAATTAATAATTGAGAAAAAATCATATGTTTATCTTGCCTTTCCAGTATTAGAGGCATCAGACAATTGATGAAGGACATTTCTTAGAGAATTCAACTTGTAAATAAATAAAAAAGGGATGATAGAAATTAGGAAGCTACCATTTTTTAATTCCATTTTTATTCCATAATGAAATCATGGGTATAAATGGGCACTAAAGCCATTAAAAGTTGTTTTTTTTTTCAATGATTTAATTGGGGACCCTTACAGCTCTTATAACATTGAATACATCATTTGTATCAAGCATTTTGTACACATTTTGCTATATTCACTTCCAAATATTTTCTACTTGAATCCTTGGTATAAGCTTCTCTCCCCCCTCCCCTTTTCAATGAATCATTTTACTGGGGTCTCATACAACTCCCATCATGATCCACACATCCATCAATTGTCTGCAGGCCACATTGGCACACTTGTTGCCATCATCACTCTCAAAACATCCTCCTTCCACTTAGGCCCCCAGTACCAACTCCCCATATTTCCCTTCCCTCCCCTCCCCTCCCCTCCCCCCCCATGAACCCTTAATACTTTACAAATTGTTATCACTTTTCCATGTTGTACACTGTCTTTGTGTCCCTTCACTCACTTCCCTGTTGTCCGTACTCCAAAGAGGAGATTATATGTAGATCCCTGAAATTGATTACTCCTCTCTACTCCACTATCTTCAGCCTCCCAGTATCACCACTCCCACCACGGGTCCTGAAGGGATCATCTATCCTAAATTACCCATGTTTCCAGCTCCAGTGTACATCCTCTGGTCTGTCTGGTAGAATTGGGATCGCGATAGTGGGGGGAGGAAGCATTTGAAAACGAGCAAAGTTGCATATTTCATTGTTACTACACTGTGCCTTTACTGGCTCATCTCCCTGCAACCCCTCTGTAAGAGGATGTCGCTTCACCTATTGATGGACTTTGGGTCCCCAATCTGTACTCCCCTTCATTTGTAATGATGTAATTTTTAGATCTTTGATGCCTGATACCGGATCCCTTAGACACCTCGTGGTCACACAGGCCTGGTGTGCTTCTTCCATGTGGGCTTTGTTGCTTCTGAGCTGGATGGCTGCTTGTTTACTCAAGTCTTTAAGACCCCAGATGCCAGTGATGCTGAAGAAGAAAAAAAAAAGACCCCAAATGCTATATCTTTGGATAGTTTTATCTGCTAGTGATATATATTGAAGTGTTTAATGGGTAAATGAGTAAATTTCTGGGATTTGCTTTAAAATATTCCTGGGAGAGGGACAAAAGGTGGCCTATAAGCAGAATCAGGTCCATTTCCACTCATCGTGACCTGAGAGGACTGCATAGAACTGTTCCGTAGACTTTCTGAGTCTAGCCGTCTAAGGGGAGCATCTGCCCTGTCTTTCCTCCACGGAAGGGATGGCTGTTTGAATGGAACCACCAGTCACTTCCCAGCCTTCTGGCTAAAATCAAGTGTAGTATCAGTGGAACCACCAGCAGTTCAATTAGCCGCCGGCGCTTTACCCACTGCACTGCTAATGCTGGGATATAGGTACATAAAGCCAGATACGCAGATGTTAAAATTAGTCGTGCTGGATGGTAAATACTTGAAATTCATGATATTTTTCTTTCTATGCGTATGCTTAACATTTTCCATAGTAAAAGTTTATTAAATATATCTTATTGATGAGTAAAGAGGCTTTTCTTTATGTACCGATGAAACAAATGGTCTCTACTAGATGTGAAGTGAAAACAGTGGGGCAGTATAAGTGAAAGAGTATGATTTGGGTTAAAAATGAAGAATATGTATGTGTTCTTTACGCATGTATAAAACCATGTATACTGGTATGCTAGAATAGTCATAAGAAATGCCTCTGGAAGTAGGTAGAAGTGCTTTTCATTATGTCCATTATGCCTTTTAAAATATGCAGGCTCTGCAGCCTCTACTATAGAAAAAGTAGATATAAAAATGAAATTAGGGCTGAGCCCCGGTGGCGTAATGGTTGTGCGCGGGACTGCGGCCCACTGGGATGGAGGTTTGATTCCAGCTCCACAGAGCAAAGGCTGGGCCTCCTACTCCCACCACCTGAGGGCAGTGATGCCCCCCAAAAAAATGAAATTAACTCACTGCCTTCAAGTAGATTGCTACTCACATTGGCCTTTTTTCAAGTCTCTGGGAACAGACAACCTCATCTTTCTGTCTCATGGAGGGTGAGTTCGAACTGCCAATTCTGTGGTCAGCAGCTGTGTTAGTCTGGGTAGACTAGAGAAACAAATTCATAGATAAGCATATGGATATAAGGGAAAGGTTTATAAGCAAGAGAAGTAGGACATTGAGAAAGCATCCCAGCCCGGTCCAGTTCAAAGTCGTAAGTCCGACATTAGCCCATATGCCCGATATCAGTCTACACCGTCTCCTTCTGACTCACAAAGTCACAGGCCAGTGGGTGCAGAATCCCGGCGATGGCAGGGGTCTCCCCATGGCTCCGCTTCCAGGGCTCAGGGTCCATCAACAGCATCCAGTGGTGGTAGAGGTAACTCAGCACTGGCAGGGCTCTCCACCTGGCTTCTCCAGCTTCAGAGGTCTGGTTCCATCAGGGCAAGGCCATGTGGCTTCTCCTCCGGCTCCTCCAGCTCCTCAGATACCGCCATCTTGTCTTGTCCATGATTCATCGTCTCGGAGACTGACTCCCAACAACTGGGGGAGATAGCTTCTCATCTCCATGAGGGAAATATCGTGAGATTTCCCAGACGTATCAGGAGAAAGCCATGCCCACATGGAGGCATCATTGGCTACTCAATGGCTCTCTCCAGATGAACAGGCTAGACTCCACCCCTACATCTCAATCATGAAACTAACATAAGCACATGACTGCCACAGCAGCTTAGCAGTTAACTCAGTGTTTCATGCGGGTGCCTTAAAAATAAAATAAAAAATCATAGTTGAAATGTAGAGCAGTTGAATGTTACTACTGGAGGATTTCTAAGGTATTTGGACTACTTTGTTTTAAAACTGGAGAGGCTGAAATCAAGAGAGAAATGATTTTTTATTTTTTGCAATTGTGTGGTTGATTGGTGTGAGAGACAAGCCTGAGTCTGCTCTCTTATCAAGTAGACAGATTTCATTTGTGATTTAAACTTTTGTGTATGTAAATATGACTAATATATTGGTACTCCCTGGGAGTATAATACCTGCCTTTAAGTTTACAGCGAACATTATTTGGTACCGGCTTCCCCCCCCCCCAAAAAAAAAGTATTAAAGAGCAATTACTTTTTCACTTGATCTTAGCCAAAAGCCAAGAAGCGATGCAGCAGTTATTTTTACAGTATATTCCTGCAGTTAAAATTAGGAAGTGCGATGTAAGGAATGTTGTTGCTGTGACTTTGTTTTAATAACCTCAGGAACTTGAGCATGCTCAATATTTTATCTAGCCCATTCAGCTTTCAGACATTACCTAGAAAATAATGCATGGTATACTTCTTGGCCCATTAAAACATCTTA
The DNA here is from genome assembly GCA_004026705.1 of Nesogale talazaci. NCBI lineage: Eukaryota > Metazoa > Chordata > Mammalia > Afrosoricida > Tenrecidae > Nesogale > Nesogale talazaci. Next base: position 31,430 of record PVJH01008615.1, on the reverse strand, counting down.
ATACTGACTCTCCAATATTTAAGCCATATACAGGAGTTCATTGTGCGATTCCTCCCCTCAGTGCCATTGAGTCTGCGCCACAGAGACAATCATTATTTCTGGGCTCGATGCTTTCAGGTGAATGTTTACAGATACCTCGGATGCGATGTTTTCCTCTTTCCATCTTACCTTCTCTTATATTCCCCCTTGAGAAACAGGGATCTATCTCTCCACCCCGAGCCCAGAAAGAAGCCAGAGGTCTCTGCATTCCTTCCTCAGCATTCTCTCCCCTCTTTAAAGACGGACAATTCCCAGTTGCCTTGAGGAGAAAGCCTTATTTAGCTCCATGGTGTGCTTGCCCCCCTCCACCCATGTTTTAGTTGAACTCCAAGCAAATCTTGACTGCACAGAAACCAGTTGTGGCACAAATACCTGAAATACGATAATTTCTCAATGTGAAAAAGAAGCGTCGTATTGGGCTGAGCCCCGTATTGGTTGAGTGCGGAACTGCAGCCCGCGGGCTTGGCGGTTCAAATCCAGTGGCGGCTCACAGGACAGCACTGGGTAGCTCCCACGGGCAGTGATGCCCACAAAAAAAGAGAGAGAGAGAGTAGCTTTGTATTGAGAATGGGTAGTTATTTTTTGTATTTACTAATAGGCATATTCAAGAAAAAATACAAAAGCATTGCATAATAATGAGTCCACCAACCCCCCCTTATGTATTTTTTAATCCAATATGCCACTCTTTATTCTTCCCTTTTTTTTTTTTTTTTGGCATCGCTGCCCTCAGGTGGTGGGAGTAGGAGGCCCAGTCTATGCTCCGTGAAGCTGGAATCGAACCTCCATCCCAGTGGGCCGCAGCCCTGCGCATAACCACTACGCCACCGAGGCTCAGCCTATTCTTCCCTTTTGATTTGAGTTTTTAAACTATCTATATTCATGATAGTTATATTGGTGATGATTACTTATTCTGCCATTCTGTTAGGTTTTTTCTGTATATTATACCATATTTGTTCCTCATTTCCTCTGGGGATTACCTTCTTTTGTATACGTACTGTCAAAGTGAGCAAATGGATTATCTTTTTGTATATAGTATTCTTTTAAATAGGGGATGGTTTTGCTTCTTTACCCTTTCTGTATATCTTTAAAATGATTTTCTTGGGCTGAGCCCTGGTGGCGTAGTGGTTGTGCGCAAGACTGTGGCCCACTGGGTTGGCAGTTCAAATCCAGCAGCAGCACTCCAGGAGCAAGGCTGGGCCTCCTACTCCCACCAGGTTAGTGATGCCACACACACACACACACAAAAAAAAGATTTTCTTTGTGGTTTCCATGAAGATTACATTAACACCTTATTAATAATGTGGTTTAAATTGATAGTAATTTAACTTCTCACCAAAAAATCAAACTCACAGACATTGAGTCAATGCTGAATTAAAAGAACCCTACAGGACAGAATAGTAGTTTTTTTAGAATATGAATTATGGCTTTGATATTCTTTTAAAACTTTGTGATAAGCTATGCTAAAGCAACTTTTTTTTTTTTGGTGGAGGGGGGGACATCACTGCTCTCCGGCGGTGGGAGTAGGAGGCTAAAGGAATTTTTAACCCTGGGAAATAAAACGCTACTGATACAGCTAGAGTCTTTGATGTTTTTATCCTTCCCGCCATTAGTTTCTCATACCCTTGAACTCTGATATGGGGGTGGGGTGGTGGGCTGTCATGCACACAGATGCCCACCATCAACACAATGTGTTCCTTCTGTGTCCATAGGGATACCAAGTTTTCCCAGTTCCACCTGTGGCCCCGCCCACTCCCTCTTCTCTACGGAGCATTTTATGTCATTAATCCAAGTGTCCACTAACAGGTGGGCCTGTTCATCCATCTCATGCTGTAACACCTGTCAGTGTCTTGCGAGCTTCCTGAATAGTTCTCTAGTTGACCAGCCCCCTGCTTTGCTCTACTGTAAAACTGAAATCATCTTAATCTGTGAGCCCCAGTTCCTGCTTCGTGGTGATGTTGAATAAATGACAGCGTGTTGTGCTTTTTCTTACTGTGTCATTTCCAGACAGTTTGCTTCTAAAACTCAAACTTCAGCATTAAGATTTTACTGGATACTATTTTATAAGATGGGAGTAAGCTCTGGCTTAAAGTGTTTTGTCTTTTTTAGCAGTACACTTTCATTAGATTGTCCTGGAAACAAAAGACGAACTATTTACCGGTAACATCAGTATTTGCTTTGAAGTGTGCCTAAAAAGTGGTAAATCTGTTTTTTTCTAGCCTCGTTATTAGATGTTAGTCATGCTTTGAATGTGCAAAGCAATCACACTGACTAAATTTACTAATTAGCATTTCACATTGATTGAAATTTTGAAATTAAATGATTATATTTTAGCCAGAAGGTTTTTGTTTTTTCTTTAGCTTTGAAATGTTCCTGTAAAGGTCTCTCATTAACACTATAGATTACATGGCCCTTGTTAGCCTTTGAAGCAAATGCGTAGGTTTAAAATGGCTGGTAAACTTTTTGCCAGGGAGTGGGAGAACTCTTAACAAAAATGACTTGTTATTTATATAAGAAACCATTGAAGGGCCAACTCATTTTTCTACTTAAAAAAATAAATTTATTAACATATAATTCACATATCACATAATTTTATAGTTTATTTATTCTATTAAGAATTGTGCAGTTATCACCACAATAAATTTCAGAACATTGTCTTTTATTTTGTTTTTGTTTTTTTTTATGGCATCACTGCCTGGTGGAAGAGAACATTGTCTTGTACTCCTTGTTGTCTTCTATTTTTCTGCTTCATCTTTCATGTAGATTGGATAACCATGACTTGAATGCCATTTTCTAAGAAGTTCTTTGAAGTCCCTTCTTTTAACTTAAATTAACAAACATTATATTTTAGTTTATTTTCCTTTTGACAAAGTATAGTTCCAAGAAATATAACATTGGTCACAATTTTCAGGTTGTAGATGTTTTCTTTGGGAGGAGTAGTATATTGTTTTAGCTTTATAACTTATTATAAAACTAAGAAAACTTTCTAAAAGACTGCATTGGGGTGTAGGCTCTAGGGAAGAAAATAGTAGATTGTCTTGTAACTGGAATTCAGGACCCAGCTCTTGTTTAGTGGTGGACACAGGACATCAAAATGGGTGTGAGAAACTGAGAAGGCTAGCTGTCCCTCCTTGGAATAAGGAAAGCAGTGGACACACGTATAGTAGGTGCTTGCTAATGAGTACTCATCCCACCCCAAAGCAGAGCCAGGTGTCTCTCTCTAAACATCAAAGTTTCTTGGTAGAGAAGATACCTAGGACAGTGGTTCTCAACCTTCTTAATGCCGTGACCCATTAATACAGTTCCAGTTGTTATGCTCATCCCCCAACCATAAAATTATTTTTGTTGCTATTTCATAGCTCTAATTTTGCTACTGTTATGAAATCAGATAACTCCTGTGAAAGGGTCATTCTACCCCAAAGGGGTCACAGCCCACAGGTTGAGAATGGCAGATTTAGAGGTTCTGAAAAGATTGCATAACTGTGTGACCAACAAAATCCAAAAAGGCCTGACTTGTAGCAGGCAGGGACTGGTTTTGCTCCATGACAGTGCACCTGCTCACACAGCCATCTCTGTGCCAGTTGTTGACAAGCAAGCAGAGACCTGCGTGCCTCTCTTTGCCCACGTACCTTACCCACCAGGCCTCTGTGTACAACTTCTTTTGGTTTCCGTAAATGAAGAGGGACATGAAAGAGCAATTTGACTGCATAGAAGAGGTGAAGAAAAAACAGAGGGAAGTGCTGTCAGCCATCTAAACAGATGATTTGAAAGACATCTCTAAGAATAGAATGTCAGATTTGACATCTATTAAGTGTAATGGAGAGTCTTTTGAAGGTGATAAAATTGTTTTGTAAAAAATTTTAAATACATAGCTCTGAAAAAAATTCCAGAGTTTGGGGTACCCCTTCATAAATACTTCCAAAGGGTGTATAATGCTCAAGGTTGACAGTTTTTACTAGTTTAGCTAGGCCATTGTTAGGTCCTAAAAAAGACTTACGGGGAAATACTTGGTTTAAGGATTAAAGATGACTTTAAAGGTCTGTTTATACTCTGTGGTTAGAAGAGTTTGAAATTATTTTTATTTTGCATTTTTCTCCTTTTGGTGGGGATTCTTCAGTGGGCTATGTGATCAGAATGTTGAGTATTGGTAGTCAGGCATTGTCCAGTTGTGAGCTCCTGACAAAGGAGCCAGTTGTTCATGAAGGCAATTAGACATTCCTTATCCTCCTCCTGCCTCTGACTTTCCTTGTTCTTCTGTTCCCTTTGATTGTGCTTACATACCAGCAAGTATGACTGTGAGTTACACATGATAAAATGCACTGGATTAATCAAAGCAGAATATATACACATATTAGAAAACAATGCTCGTGGGCTGAACCTCGGTGGTATAGAATTTGCAAATAATGCCAGCCTAGCTCCAACTACCTTTTAACTAGGAGTCCATCTTACCTCTTTTTGGAATCATAGAATTAGCAAAAGAAAATGTGAAAATTCTACATTTTATATAAACATAACCAAGCATAGCTCTTAAGTTAGCATTAGTAAATTATATTGTGTTTTTGTATGCGTATTTGTCCACTTTTCATTTCTTAATTTTCTAGTGAAAACTTTCAGCTTTCTTCTCAGCTTAGACTTGTGAGGAAAGGGAATTTTTCCCATTTTTAATGTAGGTGAGAGAATTAGGTTTTACGTGCCCGTGTTCCTGCCCGGTGACCCCCTGAAGGAGCAGGAGGAGCTGGGCCATACAGAAGTGAGGACTCCAAAGGAAAGCTTTGATTGACACCAAGATGCAAACCTGGGCCAAGGACAGCTTTTCTCCTGGCTAACCCTTCACATTGCTTAGAGGCGCAACACTGACAATCTCTTGCTCTTAAAAGAAAAATTCTTAAGCCTTTTGTCACCTTGTCAGCTCCTCTATTCAAAGGACTTCAGAAAAAGCAAGCAGTGAAAGAGGAAAGTCACTGAGAGTCTGAGCAGAGGTAATGGCCACTGGCTCCAGTGTTCGGCTTTTAGGAGGCATATTGTCTTGTTTGCCCACTTTTTCAAACAAGGGTATGAAAATTATCCTACAAGAAGTGATTTAGAAATATGTAAATAAAGGAGGGATCTTAGTTCCTTTCATCTTCTTGAGTTTTTAATGCCCTGCATAACTTGTGTGACTTCAGGTGCTACTCGTGAGCAGCAGTCGCCATCCAGACCGATGGATTGTCCCTGGAGGAGGCATGGAGCCCGAGGAGGAGCCCAGTGTGGCGGCAGTCCGCGAAGTCTGTGAGGAGGTATGCATGGCGGGGGTGGACACAGCTGTGCCTTGTCGTCGTGAACCTGTCCTGTCCATGTAGTTCTTCAGTTTATCACTACTCGCTAAGTAAACATGCTCATGACCACAGAAGGATGGCATTTAATAGTTACCATGTGCCCCCTGATTAAAGGGGCAATTGGCTTGTGACATGGTAATAATGTTTATCAGACACTCTGTGAAGAGTGTGCTTGTAGTAGTAACTGTATGTCGTTATCCTAGACAGTCCTGTGACTGACTGCCCCTCGCTCTGTTTCAACACGGCCTGGTGGTCTCTGGCAGAAGATTAAGAATCAAATCATTCTTTAGCTCTACGAAATAGGAGGAACCGGTGACTTAGTTTAAAGACCTCATTCTCCTTAGTCTTTGGATAGGTAAGAAGAGACTCTTGTTCTCCGTGCTTTCCTGAGACCTGGGCCGTGGGCTGGTGGCAGCAATGGCAAGTCTCTTAGAGCGCTTACTGTCCGACTGAGGAGACCCTGGTGTCTTCGTTGTCATGGAGTAAGGTGGCGTTCAGCATACCCGTATTCAGGTTCCCGACTATGCCCACTGTGCATACTACATATGTGTGCCCTTAGTCTCCCTACCTTAAGGCAGGGTTTCACAAAAGGGGTGATACCACCCTCAGGGGACACAGGAACCATCCAGCCTGAAATCCAGGGGTTAAGTCTGCGGCCCACTGGGTTGGAGAGTCAATTCCAGCTCCTACGAGCAAAGGCTGGGCCTCCTCCTCCCACCACCTGAGGGCAGTGATGCCAAAAAAAAAAAAAAAAAAAGATTTTGTTTGCCAGAGGGTGCTGAGTAAATTTTTTTTAATCTTTTTTTTTTTTTTTTCTTCTGAAAAGGGGGTGGTAGACCAGGTAAGTTTGGGAACCTCTGCTTAAAGTGTACAATCTGGTGAAACTAAAAAACGCATTGCCATTTAAAACCAGGAGGAAGGAACTGTTTCTCAAGGGGCCTTTTGTGCCATCATTCTCCACTCTGCTTGTTATCTCACTTAAGACTATCTTAATAGCCAGGTCTATCCAGATAAGGTAGGGGCATAAACCGACTGTAGGGGAAAACAGTGGGACTGACGATTGGGGAGGGGGCATGGAAGAGGGGGAAGTAGGGGAAAGGAAGTGGGAGTTAACAATCCCAGGGACCAGGGAAAAGCAAGTGATCCAGAATTGATGGGAGGAGTAGGAGGAGGCCTGGCAGAGCCTGATGAAGGGCAATGTAACCGAGAGGAATTACTGAAACCCAAATGAGTGCTGAGCAGGATAGTGAGACAAGAGGAGCGTAAAAGGAAACTGAGGGAGGAACTAGGAGGCAGAGGGCATTTGTAGAGGTCTAAATACAGGCATGTACAAATATAAATGTACTTTTACCTGACGATGGGGAAATAGATCTGTGTACATATAGGTTTAATACTAAGGCACCAAATGGACATTGCACCTCTACTCAAGTACTCCCTTCATTCTAGTAAACTGGCACTCGGTGATGTTCACCTTCCTGACATGATCGCTGTAGACAAAGCGAATGCATAAGCAAATGTGGCAATGATAGCTGATGGTGCCTATCTATCAAAAGATAGAGCGCCTGGGGTCTTAAAAAAGGGTTGAAGATAGTCAAGTGGCCATCTAGCTGAGAAACAGCAAAGTGATTACAAGGTGTCAATGGAGTCAGGGATCCGGCATCAAAGAACAAAAAATCATATCATTGTGAATAAGGGGGAGTGGGGAGGGGAGACCCAACGCCCATCTGCAGGTAACTGGACATCCCCTTACAAAAGGGTCACAGGGAGGAGACAAGTCAATCAGGGTGCAGTATAGCATCGATGAAACATTCGACTTCCCTCTAGTTCTTTAATCCTTCCTCGCCACCCCCTATCATGATCCCAGTTCTACCTTACAAATTCGGCTAGACCAACAGATGTATACCAGTACAGATCATAGCTGGGAACACAGAGCTCCAGGACAGACAAACCCCTCGGGGACAAAAATGAGAATAGAGACACCAAGAGGATAAGGGGAACCTATCACAATGATCCACACATGCAACCCCTCCCTGGGAAACAGACAACAGAAAAGTGGGTAAAAAGACATCAGACAGTGTTAGACATGAAAAAAATTAAGATCATTTATAAATTACCAAGAGTTTTTGAGGAATAGTGAAGGGAGGGGATGGGGAGAAAATGAGCTGATACCAAGGGTGCAAATGTTTTGAGAATGATAGCAATAAATGTACAAATATGCTGATACAATGGATGTATGCATGGATAGTGATAGAAGTTGTACAAGCCCCCAATAAAATGATTTTTTAAAAAAAGAAATGTTGATTAAGTACTCCATTGTTCTGACAGTAAAGTTCTATTTTGTGTGTGGTGGCGGGGAAGATTCAAGTGGGTTGTGTAAGTTTTAGCACCAATGTATACTGCCCTGGCCACATAGCCAGTGCTTTTATTGATTTGTTCCAGAGGATTTAAGACCGATTCTAAAAGTATATAAAATATCACTTAGTGGGCTGAGCCCTGGTGGTGTAAGTGCGGGACTGCGGCCCGCAGGATTGGCAGCTCCCACGACCACCAGAGGGCAGTGATGTGCCCCACCCCAAATATATATATATATATATATAATCACTTCGGACAAGTCTGAATTAGCCTTTCTTTTGGGTCCAACCATTGCTAAAGCCCCTCCCAGACTAATCTTTAGTAATTCTCTCTTTGTTCCAAACTCATAGAAGACTTCCATTGCCTATGTCTCACTCATTTTGTTATATAGCTGGGATCTATAATTAGATTGCAACCTCTGAAAGCAAAAGTTGTATCTCCTATTTATTCCTCCTGACATCTAAGCATTGATTAATAATACAGGTTTGTCTTTTCAATAGCCAGTTAGAATTGAACTAATGTGAACATCAATAGGAAGAGATAAAATCCTTAGTTTCGTGATAGAAATTGATGTCTGTGAAGACATAGCTATGTATACTCTTTAATATAAAAGAATTCCATTGCATATAATTTTGGAAAGGAAAAATTATAATTATCAGCTTTACCCTGGCTTTTGGGTCATGGGTAGGACAGAACTGTAGAGAGACGAATGCAAGTCTATAGAATTGTCATTCCCAAACACAGGCCTGCAGCAGAATCTCAGGAAGGGCTGTCAAAATACAGATTGCCAGGCCCTGCCCCCACAGTTCCTCATTCTGGCCTGAGAGAGGGCCCATGGGTGGGAATTTGTAGCACATTCCTAGGTGATAACTGATGTAGCTTCCCTTGTAGGCACCATGCTTTGCAACCCACAGGCCTAAGCATTCCCATTCCCTGGTAAGTCAGTCCCAAGGGAGCGCAGTGAGAAAATTCCAGGAAAGCTTTCCTCATTATTAAGGAGATGCTTGAGAAAAAAAACTCTTTCTTGCCTATGAGACATGATGAAGCCTGATTGTGATATTTGGAGTGTGGGAGCCTTGTTGATTCGAGACAGGAAGTGTTAGTTTGAGAACCAAACCTACACGTTGAGGGTAGAAAGAAGCTAATTCTTTGAGGTTGTTAACTTACAGAACTAGACCACCTTAGAGCGGCGTTTCTTGGGAACTGTGAATGAATGAAAGATGACTTTTTTTTTTTTTAACTATTTAAGCCAGGGTTCTCAAACTTTTAATAACCAGATTCACCTGAGACTCTTGGGAAGTGGGGCAGATGCCAGTGGTCAGGCCATCCTTACCCTAGAACATTGAAGCCAAAAGCTCTAGGAAGAATGGAACCTGCTGTCATTATTCCTTTGAAGGCTTCCATGATGTTCCAGTGTGCAGCCAATCTCAGAACTTGTCACTGAAGTCCAGCTTAGGTAAACTTTTATTCTAGACTTTGCAGGCTACACATTCTACACAACTACTTCCCTCTGCCCTTGTAGCCCCCAAAGAGTACCCAGATGAACTGGCATAGCTGTGTTCCGGTGGTGTCTTTGCCACAAACCGCTGGCCTGATCCTGGGCTGACCCCTTGCTTAAATGCAAGAGAACGACTGGTGGAGCAGCAGCATGAACATTTTAGAAACGGAAACGCAGGCCCGCCCTTCCTAACGAGCAGACTGATCCCACAAGATGGATCCCCAGGTGATTGTTGAAAAGCACTGCAGTAGAGACGAGAATTCTTACACACCAGTGTGCTGAGAAGGCCACTTAATGGAATTGTATAGCAAATTGCTCTTTGGGGCAGGCTATTTCCATGTCTGTTGTAATCCTCTTCTGACATGGTACCAGAAAGCTAAAAGGATCGTCCCCAAATTCTGGCGACGAATGCTCCTACGGTGGAGCCCTGGTGATGTAGTGGTTAGACACGGGGCTGGTCACCACAAGGTCAGCAGTTTGAAACTACCAGTCACTCCCTTGGGAGAAAGAAAGACAAAGCTTTTCTACAGAGAGCCTATAAAAAGCGGATGGTCTTGAAAACCCACAGAGACAGCTCTACATTTTTCTGTAAATTGACTACAGGTTGGAATTGACTTGATGGTTCTGAGTATTGAGGGAGAAGATTTGGGTTCAGCCAACTAGACACACTTGCACAAGACTTTTACAGTGGCTTCACAGGGAAACAGTGACGCCTCCAGGATGGAGCGCAAGAAGAGAGTTTATACAGAGGTTGGTTGCTTGATTTTGGAGGCGGTAGGGGAAATCTACAGACCCCAGTTGGATGGGCTCTGTCTCAGCGAAGCTGGTGGTTGTTCCTGTTGTTTTGGTTTGCTTTTGAATGTGAAGATTGAATTGTTCCTGGATTACACCAGTGCAACAAAGATGTAAAACACTACGGTTAAGATAAGAAATGCAGTCAGGAAACCGAGAAGGCTGTAAGGCAGTGGTTCTCAACATTCCTCATGCCACAATCCTTTAAAACAGCTCCTCTCAACTATGACATTATCTTCATTGCTACTTCATAAGAGTAATTTTTCTACTGTTATGAATCATGAAGTAAATATCTGATATACAGGATGTATTTTCATTGTTATAAATTGAACATAATTGAAGCATAGTGAGTCATCACAAAAATTATATAATTATATTATTGGGAAATACTTATTTCTAATTACAAATAAATGAAATTTTGTCTTATAGTATGGCTAACAGTCTTCACGTCGGGTACTCATTTGTGGGCATATCTCCACGTAGGTGGGCCCACTTGGAGATGATGTAGGAGTGGGGTCTCGGTTCCTAAGACCTTAGGGAATAGTTGTTTCCCGGTGGTCTTAGTCAACCGCTGTTAAAGGGTCATCTGACCCCCAATGAGAACTGCTGCTGTAGGGTAATGTAACTTGCTTCCACTTTTGTTTCCTGGAAATCACACCCCATCCTCCTTTAGGTGAAAGGTGGAAGAGATTTAAGGAGGAATAAAGCATTTCTGACACGGATGCAGATTATTAAACTGTCCTTCTGGGTGTTTAATATCTTCTCCTCCTGTCTTATCTTAAAGAATCCTGAGCTTGAAATGAGACCCTGCCCACCATTCTCAGCCTTGAAGACAGTCCAAGGAGAGTCCTATCATTCATTGCCTCATCTTTATTCCAACAGTTTTAAGAAGACAAAGCATTGTCTATGAATTGCTTTGAAATTTTAGAGTAAGGTACCAAATAGACCAATGTTTGGTATTGGATATTTGAAACCTAACATTAAAAATTATAAAACTGTCATTACAAAAACTAAGGACTCATTAGTTTCCATCAAAGTAAAATTATGAAAGTGGTTTCCCCGATTTCATATCATAGAGGATGTTGATGAAAGTTTCTTTGTTGTCCTTTGAGATTTTTTAGTGCCTTGGTAAACAAAGAGAAAAATTGACAGATTTATTTTGTTTTTAAATGTTTTAAATTTTTTTGAAGTACTCATTCAAAAGCTAGTTCTTTTGTGCACTTATACATCTGATGGCTTTATTATAGATGATTTTATAGTTACAGGCATTCTTCCCTTCCTCTGCTCCCGCCCTTCCCATTATAGGCATTCTTAAGAAGTATTCAGAGAATACTTGGACCTGCTTAAAAACTTAGTTATTTGAATATCTTAAGTTGTTTCCATTTGAATTTATAGATTTTAACATAGATGATTGCTTCTTTTTAATTATGATGCTCAGTTTTAATTCCATCCATCAATTATAAAGAGGTTGTAATTCTTTTTTTCTTCTTTTCTTTTTAAAGATCATTTTATTGGTGGCTTTTACAGCTCTTATAACAATTTATACATCAATTGTATCAAGTATATTTGTACATATGTTCCCATCATTATTTTGTAAACTAGTTGATTGTTTTAAAAACTTATGATACCTGGCCTAAAGTTCTTCAATAAAAAAAGTCCTGTGAATCTCATATGTTAAAACTTAGATATAGGGCTGAGCCCCGGTGGCTTAGTGGTTGTACGCGGGACTGCGGTCCACTGGGAGGGAGGTTCAATTCCAGCAGTGGGGCTGGGCCTCCTACTCCCACCACTGGAGAGCAGTGATGCCCCCCCCCAAAAAAAAAAAACAGAACTTAGATATAAAGCAAAGCTTAGGTTCTTTAGATTTTCCAGTACTATATGCAAACATACTAAGGTTTTGAACATAAAATCACAAATCAGAAAATACAATTTAAGTTATACTTTTGAAATTGAGCTTATAAGATTAAAACCAATCTAATTCACCAAATTCTTTTTAACATAGAATCACAAATATGCCTGGTTTCTGTCATAACGTAAAAATACGTAGACTTTGAGGGTTTTTTTTACTCTTGGGGGGGGGGGCATCACTGCCCTCTGGTGGTCGTGGGAGCTACCCAGCCTTGCTCGTGAAGAGCCGCTGCTGGATTTGAACCGCCAAGCCGGTGGACCGCAGTCCCGCACTCAACCACTATGCCACCGGGACTCAGCCCTTTTTTTGACTCTTACATGTTTCTATGTTCAATTATCAATAATTTCAGGTTTGATATGTGCTTACCATGAGTGAATATGAGCCAGGGTGACCTGGTACAGCACCCTGATCCCACCCACTGTCACTCCATCACGGTGGGGTGGCACCCACACAGGTTGGAATGGGTGTTGAGCAAGCCAGGCTGAGGATCCGTCACACCCAGCTCACTTTTCACTTCGTACTTCACCCTGAAGGGTATTGCCTTCAGAAACCTGATTCCTCCTAGGATCTTTGCTTTTCTATTTCAATCAGTCCTTCGAGCATCATAGTGTTTATAATGTTTTTGGGTTTTTTTAATGGCTCGAAGTCTTTATTGATGGCATTGATGAGACAGGGTTATGAAAGCTTCTGCTTCTGAGATGGTGTTCAGAACCTAGGTGGCAACCTCAGAAAGGATAATGTGTATTTTTTTTTCTGTGTAATTTTCTTTCTGTCATATGGTCTATTTACTTAGCTGCCGGCTAAACTTTAACCTTTATGACTTTGTATAGTCAAGGGCCATTCTTGCTTGCGCATTATAAAGTACCCAGTACAGAGTTCAAAACTTAATAAAGTTAAGTGTTGTAATTAATGTCCTGACTCTAGGGCAGCCACATAAATACAGTTGAAGTAGGTTTCTTAGGTTGTTAACATCAGACAGGGTCTCCAGGTACTTCTGTTCAGTGAGTAAAACGGCATTCTCACGCAACTGCCCAACCAACCTCTGTAGAGCTGGAACAGAGGTCAGAGTTCACAGGCAGGCATGGGACTGCAGTGTGGCATGAAAGGTACGCAGTGTAGGGGGTGAGGGTGGTTTTCTATGACGTGTAATAGGACACAGTATAGCGCCAATGAGAGATAGCCGGCAGCAAGGGAGGCCTGGGCCTCCTGGCTTCTGCTTGGGGCATTTTGTTTTGTTTTGTTTTGTTTTCTCCCTCCCTTGTGCTCCACTCAGTTGTCTGTTGACTCTGCTCACGTTCAGCCCTCCCCAGGGAGAGGATCTAATTGGTTTTGCCTAGTTCCAATCTAATGACCTTATTTTGTCATTAGAAAATGTTTGCATCAAAACATAAATGAGGTTACTAAGTAGTTAATCATGTTGTGAGCCCTAGGTATCTTTCCTCTCAGCCTGTTCTGAAGCTTTGTGCAACTTGGGTTTAAAATCCCAACACATTGGCCAGATTTCTGAGACAGATAAACCCGTAGCACTAAAAATATTAACATTCATATTTAAAGAGCTGAGATCCTTCCCTTTTATAGATTGGCCGTTGTTTTTTATAGCTACTTATAGTCAAAATTCTATTCTAGGGGTGCTCAGAGGGTCAGGCCCAGCTTGTTCCGGGCCTACCAGTGGGCCTTGGTGACAGTGTACCTCCAGCCCAGGTCGCCAAGGCTTATGCCAGCCATAAGGGAGACCTCTTAGTAATAAGTAGGAACAGCACTCTTTGCTAATTCAGTGGGGAAGGTAAAACTGTTGGCTGACAAGAAAGAAAGAGAAGTGAAGTGTGAAACCGCTGCTTTCTTTCTATTCATCTCTCACATTTCTGGTGGGAAGTTGGCTGTTGGCGTCATCATTATCTTAACCCGTTCTCCGCCCAGCCAAACCAAGAGTGTTCAATCAGAAAGATAGAAAACACCAGGAAACAACCAGAAGGAGAAAATCTGGTGCGTGCCTTCAGTTGTGTCCTTTTCGTGTATGACAAAGATGGGTGCCTTCTCTACCTTTAGAGAAGTGTTATTCATGATGAGGACTGAGACTCCGTAGCTAGAGGCCAGTTTCATTTTCCTACTGTTTCACATCTGAGCAAGACCACTGGAATATTTTCAGCATTTAAGCTAGAAAATCACTGTGGGCATCCCGATACTTAGCCTGTGGTGTAGAACCAACTGTAAAATTGTCTAGGATGGAGTCTCTTGAGATGGTCTACCGACAAGACAACATGGCAGCATGCTATAGACCCTGAGTCCTGGAGACTGGAGGAGCTGGGGGAGAGGCCACATGGGCTTACCCTGCTGGAAACAAACCTCTGGGGCCAGAGAAGCCACGTGGAGACTCCTACCAGCTCTGAGATGCTTCTACCACCCTGGATATTGCTGATGGACCCCCAAGCCCTGGAAACAAGCCATGGAGAGACCCCTGCCACCACTGGGCTGCTTCTACAGCTTCTACTGCCACTGGACGCACAAGACACTGTACCCACTGATCTGTGATTGTCCTGGTGTCATTGCACGTGCTTCATGAGTCGGAAGGAGACTTTATAGACTGGTATTGAGACATATGAGCTAATATCGGACTTATGTCCTTGGACTGGTCTGGGTTGGGATGTTCCATTCCTCTTATATATAAACTTTCCCCTTATATCCAAAAAAAAATCATCGAGGATGTTTTAATGACTGGGTCCTGACATCAAACTTTGGGGCCACTCCTCTAGCTCTTCGTCTGTTGTGTTGTCACATAAACGTGCCTTCTTGGGCTGTCCATAGGTTAGTGATAGCTGTGGAAGCTTGCCTATACTTTGCTGCCCTCCCTTAAGTTTGTACTGCACAGAAAGTGGGCACTTTATAGCCACAGATATGTTTGCCTTGCTCCCCCGATGGCGGTTTTATGAACTCCCAAGATGTCCTCATCTGGTGCCAGGGTCATGGTTGCCTCTCTGGTGGCACCTCAGAAGGCCAGAGCTGCTTCACAGGTACCCCTAATCTGTTTTACATCGGTCTGTCAACAACTCTCAAAACCTCCTGGATCTCATTTGTATTTTCAGATTAAAATGTGTGAAATGCCATAGTAAATTTAATTTAATTAATAAATCACCGGGAGGGGGACTGTTACAGCTGTAAATGTTATTTTAATATCTGTATCTTCCCTAAGACCTATCCCATACACTCCCTGTCACTGTGAAGTGCCATTGTTCTTTATTATACACACAAGGGGACTTCAAAAGGTTGGTGGGAGATTTCCATTGCCTTTTAATTTCATTTTTCTACAGGTTTTTTGAGACTCTCTGGTATCTTCTCACAGAAAGCTCATGTGGCATCTCAGAACCAGATCTAACAGGAAATGGTATTTTTTTGTCTCATGTTACACAAGGGACATTTTGAAAGTCTGCAGATGCGTAGGAATAATTTAAGATATTCTTTTGTCACTTTTTTTTTACACTCTTAAATGCTTGACTCTATTTGGAGTGGAAAAGAAGTACAGGCTTAATATGACCGTGTTGTATTTTCATCTTATCTATGGCTCAGTCTGAGCAGCTGTGAAAGAAAAGTGAAAAGTGAGGGATCATAAATACGAGGGAAAGTACAAAGGTTTTTGTTTATTTTCCCCCTGATTCAAGAACTTTCATCACAAAGTACCTATTATTTAATAGTACAAAGTTTAAATGTGAATAACAAGAATCCTTTGTGATAACTTCAGCAGAATAAGTAAAACAGCCTCGAAAATTATGGGGGAAGTAGTAAGATAGATGAGGGGTCCCAACTCATTTGTCTGTGGGGATGGGCATATGGCATACTGGTGAGAAATGCCTGCGTTGGACGGTGGACCCAACAGTCGGCACAATGGCAGCTAAGACTCGACATGCTCAGCTCGCTGCTGTTTGCGGAGAAGCTTTAAAGCAGGATTTTCTTGTGAGACTTTGTGGGGTTTTTATGTAAATACAAATCATATATTAGCAGATAATAGCAACAATAATATCCTAAAAGGTTAATCAGAAAAAGCAGTGAAACTGCATGTTCCTAAGTAAGTGATTCTCAGGTCCCCTGATCAGTTCTGAATTTTTTCCTTTATTTTGAACTTTAAGCTGATACCCATCAGTCATGGAAGAAGAAGAGGGCTTTTTTTTTTTTTTTTTTTGAGGCGGGGGGAGGCCTAATATCTGAATAGTAAGTGAAAACAAAATACTGGAAATAGTTCATTGTTTAATGGAGACACCAAGATGCTAAAACGAATCCAGGTATATAAATTGATATGTGAATTGCTATAAATGAGCCCTGGTGACATAGTGGTTGTGCATGGGACTGCGGCCCACTGGGATGGAGGTTCAATTCCAGCAGCGGCTCCACAGGAGCAAAGGCTGGACTTCCTACTCCCACCACCACAGGGCAGTGACGCCAAAAAAAACACAAAAATCAGGAGCGGCCGACATCTTCACAAGAACAAACAGCTTCATCTTTTTCTTGCAGAGTGGCAGAGGTTCAAACCACTAACCTTGCTGTGAGCAACCCAACTCTTAACCCGCTGTGCCACCAGGGCTTGGTGTTTGTTGAAAAGTAAGCATCCTGTGGCATTCTCTGTGTTTGAAATAATTCAGAATAAGAAACTGGGTAGAAAATTAAAGTACTTATGGAGTGCCAGCCATATTCAGCATCTTAAGTCCGGGAGTTGTAACGTCCAATGAAATGACAGGCACCACCTTCGATGAGACCAGTTACTTTGCTAATCTCACAGCAGCCAGGGTCTTTGAAGGAACCCTGGAGGCACAGTGGCTGAGCACTCGGCTCCAACCAAAAGTTGATGGTTCAGACCCCCACCCTGTGAGAGAAAGCTGCTGCATTTCAGGATTTATGGCCTTGGAGGACTCTCCTCTTCCCTCCCCCCCCCCCCCCCCCCCCCCCCCCCCCCCCCCCCCCCCCCCCGACTCCAGTTTTCCAGTGCCTGCTGGTGGGGGTCGTTGGAGTTGGAATCCGCCTGAAGGCAGCAGGTTTTCCCAGTCACAAGAATCATCAGGTCCTTTAACACCGTCTTGCTCAGATCTCAATTAGTTTGGGAGGGAAATGTGCCGCAATGCTAACACTTTATTCAGAACAGCCTTTGTTCACATGAGGTGGACACACAGTGACACAACAGTAGGGCAGAAGTGAAGGACTTCCCATAAGGAAAATGAACTTTGGATGGCTGAGTATAAAGTGGACCCAGCAGCGCTAGGCGGAGGTGAGGACGGGTGAATCCAGCAGTTCTCCAGCATGACCTTTCACGCCTGGAGGGAGCACGTGGGCATTGAATCTCCTGTTTCTGGCAGCTGTGGACTGAGAAAGGGCCTTTACTCTCGGGCACAGTCCAGGGATGAAAGGAAAGCTTGGCACGACACGGCGGCCTCAGTGAAGGCCTGGCTGCAGCTCCTGCGCTGATGGTCAGGACTCACATGGCCGGAGTGTCACTTGGAGCTTGGCTCCAGAGTCAGGCCTCTGGATGGTGGGAGGCCTCTGCCCCAGGGCTCTTAGGACACAGCAGATGGCTGGCTAGTCCCGCCCGGATCAGCTTCAGGGTGGCTTCTCCAGTAGGCCGTCACGTGGCGGGTTAGTGACTGTCCTTTCCTGCCAGCTGAATGGAGACTGGTTTTCTTGGACTTCTTACAGATTCGTGTCAGTGACCTTTTTAGTTTCAACATCCAGGTGCCTTTACCTAGGAAATTTCACCAGAGTGGTTGGTAAATATTTCCATCCTAAAAGCAAAAACAATATAATCTGTTAGGGCTCTTATTCTGAGGGCTGGAAGTGGTCCTTCTAAGCACTTTGAGACACTGTTAATGTGGCTCCTAAGTTTGCTCACTGATTAAGTCCTTGGCCACTAGAGTGGCCCCATGGTTTCTGTTCTTTAAAAGACATATATGGTTCTGGGAGCATAAAAAGGCAGACAACAGTAAAGGCAGTACATGTTTTTTACTCAATGTGCACATGCTCAAAAATGGGAAAGTAAAAAATAAATTTTAGAAATAAATGTCACACTCACCCGCAGGAGCATATTTTTTTTCTGTGTAAGTTTTGGCCTTCCTCCATGACTGTGGGTATCTCAGAAGTATTCTCAAATATCAAATGGGGGATTCATTAAAAACAACATAGGGCTGAGCCCCGGTGGCGTAAGTGGTTGAGTGCGGAACTGCAGCCCGCAGGCTTGGCAGTTCAAATCCAGCGGTAGCTAGGTAGCGCCCACGACCACCAGAGGCAGTGATGCCCACAAAAAAAAAACAAAAACAACATAGGGCTGAGCCCCGGTGGAGTAGTGGTTGTGAGCGGGACTGCGGCCCATGGGTTGGAGGTTCAATCCAGCAGCAAGGCTGGGCCTCCTGCTCCCACCACCAGAAGGCAGTGATGCCTACCCCCCCCCCCAAAAAAAAAACAAAACTATAACATAGAAAGAGGACGCAGGCTTCTCTACACTTTCTGTCTGCCACCACTGCCTTCCTCTTCTGCTGAGTCTCAGCACCAAGAAAACTGTCTAGCACATAGTGGGTGCTTTGTAAACAGGAAAGGAGGGAGGAATGCATGCATGCTCAAGAGAGTGAATGATTGGACAGTCTTCTTCCTTATCCTCAGTACGTTGAGCAGTAATTTAGCTCATTGGCTATAAAAATTTTGTAAATATAGAAAGGATCACAGAAAGCCCGAAGTCTAAATACAACAGATTTTAGGTTGAGCCCTGGTGGCGTAGTGGTTGTGCGCGGGACTGCGGCCCACTGGGATGGAGGTTCACTTCCCGCTCACAGGAGCAAAGGCTGGGCCTCCTACTCCCACCACCTGAGGGCAGTGATGCCAAATATATATATATGTGTGTGTGTGTGTGTGTGTGTGTGTGTGTGTGTGTGTATATATATATATTTTTTTTATTAAGCCCTATAGTCAAAATTTAAAAAAAAAAAAAAATCATTTTAGGCCGCACGTGAGATCAGAGTACTGGTGATGCGTTAATGAAGGATGTTCAAGACATAGCAACAGTGGTAGTGCCCAGAGATTGCCAAGAGAAAATGCAGTTTGAGGTGAATGAAGAAAAAGGTGAAGATGACATGAAAATGGAGACTGATATTAAGAGGAATTGACCAGCGTGCACAGTACCCAGTGTAGATGAACCGTGTCAGAAAAAAGCTGAAGGCAAAGTGTGAAAAATAGAAGGGGAAAAACAAAGCCAAAGCAGCGAAGGCCATGCGAGGCTTAGCCTGGTAGATTCTGAAAAAACGTCACTGGAATGGAGTGGGCATGAACTTTGTTGCTTCTGAACTAGATGGCCTCTTGTTTACTAAAGCCTTTAAGACCCTATATCTTTTGATAGTTGGGCGCCATCAGCTTTCTTCCCTACATTTGCTTATATACATGTTTGTCGTCAGCAATCCTATCAGGAAAGTCAGCACGCAATGTTAGGATTTTTAGTTCTTGAAGCCTGATAACTGAACCCTTTGACACCTTGTGATTCCACAAGCTGGTATGTTTCTTCCATGTGGGCTTTGTTGCTTCTGAGCTGGATGGCCTTTAAGATCCCAGTCGGTACATCTTTTGATAGCCGGGCACCATCAGTTTTCTTCACCACCTTTGCTTTTCATTGATTGTGTCAGGAAGATGAGCATCATGGAATGGCAATTAATAGAACAAAATGTTCCTGCTCTGAGGAAGAACTTGAGCGGAGGTCCAATGCCCATCTGCTGTCCTAATACTAACCCTATAAGTATATGCACATTCACCTATTTCCTCATTGTCGTATATAAATATATGCACCTATGTACATGCCTGTATTTAAGCCTCTATAAATGCCCTTTAACCCCCAGTTCTTTCCTCTATTTTCTTTAAAGACATTTTTTTTTGAACTAAAATTTTAGTTTGGTTGATTAGCCCAAAGACAATAACAGCACCTCCGCTCCCACCCTCGCTCCAAGGGACTGAGGATTTTTATTCTAGTTGTTCTAAAAGTAATTTTTGTTGTCGTATTTAAAATCAGTTTTATGTGTTTTGGAATACACAATCTAAAACATTGAGGTGGGAGAAGCACTCGGTCCCACTGGTTTTTCTTAATGGTTAATATAAGTGCCTTTTAATGTTTATGAAATGCCATGGTATTGATGGGACATTAGCAGTTTCAGAAAACAAAGAGGTAATCAGCTGTATACTATCAATAGAGCAGGCCCAAGCATTTACATGTACTATCAGTGCCATCTCTAATGCATTTCTCCTTCTGTCTGCGCACTCTTGCTGCCCAGGTAGACCTTGTCTGTCTGGCACAGGCCTCCCCTTCATGTGGGGTAGCAATCGTCAGATGCCTCCTAGGATACCACTAAGATCTTTATTTCATTTGACTCCGTTTTATTCCTTTTTACTGTCTGTCGAGGTTGAGGAGTACCTGGGGGACGTGAGTGGGCAATTGGGTGTCATCTGAACAGCCAGTTCTGTCCGGGAGGTACCTGGTAGGACTCTGTCCGTATGAGACCCTATGGCTACCATGAAAGTATTCAAAAGAACTAAGCTTTCAAAGTGGGTTTTTACAATGGAGAGTGAGGCAGTTAAAGAAGCGAAGTTTGTTGTTTTCACCCAACTTGGGCAGAACTTCCACAGGACATGCGTTAGCTGAGATTTGTGGAAGCTGAAAGAAAGAAGAAAGCCAGTTCATGACAGTATGACAAAGTTTTGTCAGCATTATAATGAGAACATGCATGTGTGGAGATCTTGATCTTGAGGGAGCGGGGCACGCCTGTAATATAAGGACTGTGATGTTGAGTGGAATTTATTTTTATTAGGTCATAGAAGCACAGTGTTATAAAAGGGCATCAAGAGATTGTATATTTTAAGTCTGCACTTTTTTTGGGGGGGGGGCGTCACTGCCCCTGGAGGTCATGGGCGCTACCCAGCACTGCTCCTGAGAGCCGCTGCTGGATTTGAACCGCCAAGCCCGCGGGTTGCAGTCCCGCAGTCAACCACTTACGCCACCGGGGCTCAGCCCTAGTCTGCACTTTTGATAAAAAATAATTTATACCCTTTCTGCTATTTCCCCTCCTTTTGAATATTTATATATTCCTCACTATCTAAATTAGTAATTTTGCCTTTGGGGAAAAATACTTTTACCGCCGTCCACACTGAGAGGCCACTATACACCTATTAGAATAGTTCCCCCCAAAGTGGGGGCAGCTGATGCTAGATTACCTATAACCTCCTCCCAGAGGCGTGGACAACAGTCAAGTGGGGAAAGAGAGACTGGTCAGCGGAAGACATGAAAAATAATAATTTATAAATTATAAAGGATTCGTGGCGGCGGGGGAGAAATGAGAAAAAAACGAGAAGCTGATCCCAAGGTTCAAGTAGAAAAAAAATTCTGAAAATGATGATAGCAACAAATGTACTCGAAACAATTGATGGATGTATGGATTGTGATGAGAGTTTCATGAACCCCCAAGAAAATTATTTACAAAACAAAAACCTTGTAAACATATGTTCATGCATAATTATTCTGTTTGTACAACAACAGAGGACGAGAGTCAGGAAGAGAGTAAACAGTTGCCTTCTTTGCAGTGAGACTAGGACAACTGGTTGGTACCTAGGGACCCTTACTGAACATTTTGATCAAGGATTATGTAGAAAAATCCTGATCAAAAAGGAGGAAATGCAGAGTAGAGTTTTAAACTCCCATTGAATCCAGACTCTAGAGCTATTAAAGATGGATGGTCTCCTGAGTGCAATTTTTAAACCTTAAATAAGGTTCTAGTTAAATAAGCTTTGCTTCCACAAAGCGCACTCATTTACTCTTGCAGTAGCAGAGATTATGGCTAGTAGAAATTCTGGGATCAGATACACTGAGGTTCATGAGTATTCTGCTAGGATGACAGGTGAGGGTGCGTGAAACCCTCCAGACACTGACTCCAGTCAGTAAGGTTCACCACGTGTATAAGCACTTTATGGTTGAAGACTGTTCTTTAGGCATGTAGTTACGAAGAAACGTATAGCTTATTGATAGTTAAGTGTCTGATACGAGTTTAGTTGGGGGCTCTGTTTGTTTTATGCCCTCCTGTGACAGTAGAATTTCTTAGGCTGTAATCTTCATGGGAGCAGATCTCCAGGTGTTCCTTCTGCTGAGCTCTTATTCATTGCACCACCAGCCTTTCCTAAAGGTACTTGGTTAGCTCACTTTTCCAACAAATGACTGACTACTTTTAAGATTTTTTTTCAACCATTGGGGAAAAAAAGGATTAAAACCAAAGGTGATGACATCGTTTTACTTGATTTAGCTTATCTGCATGAGTGTATATAATTGAATGCCACCCATAATGCGTTGTTAATCCGCTGGCATAGAGATCCGAATCTCCCCATTAAAGAGACTCACTCTGTATTTGAGCAGATTTGTGTTGGAACCCTGAACAGAGGCTGAATTGCTGGCAGAGAACCCCATCATCTTCTGCTAAATGAATGGAGTCCAGAAGACTCTTCCAAGCAGTTGTATTTGCTTTCCCAGCCAGCTCCACATTCCAGGAAAGGACTTTCCGTCATTAGGAAGTGTAGCCACAGCTTGCTTTCTGTGGACTCCAGCACAGTTCACAATGGCTTCAGCAATATTTAGATGTGACCCTTGCCTCTGGAAACTACCATTGCTGACCCTGGGCAGGTCTGACTTCACTGGCGGGGGTGCCACCTTCCTTCCCATCCCGTGGATTTATAGATGCAAAGTGCTTAGCACTGTGGGCAGGGGAAATAAAGGCCAGAACTTTGCCTCTAACTCATCTTGAGAGGGCACTGAGTGGCTCAAATAAAAAGCTGGCTTTCCAAGTTAAATTAACTAGGTTACAGTTAATTAAATGTGTTAATTAATAGATATATTTTTAAAACAGACAAGAGAATAATAAACCCCCACTTCAGATGAGTGGCTGCCTCTAGCCGGTAGTGGGGATTACACTAGGGCTTCAGTTATACCAAAGAGTGTTGTTTTTTGGTTTTTTTTTTTTTTTTCATAAAAACTCTATGTAAAGTGGCATTGACAAAGCCAAATACTGGTGACATCTTCCTTCTCCAATATTTGGAATACTTCGTCCAGAAAACAGCCTTGTGAGATTGCACTGCCCCTACACTGGGTTCCCAGCAGCCGTGGTGGTGGCGGTGTGGTTATGAGCTGGGCTGCTAGCTGCAAGACCAACAGTTCTAAACCAACTGCGCCTCCTCGAGAGGAAGACGGAGGAGTCACAGTCTTGGGCATTCACAGGGTCAGTTCTGCCCGTCGTGTGCTGTCACTTTGGGCCCACATCAACGTGAGAGTGGTGAGAGTGGTTTCCTCCCGGCTTCCATCCCATCTTCACAGCGACCCCTATCTTTTGTAGTGGTGAGGCTTGCCGGGTGCCAGGAGGGTTTGTGCATCAGAACCTGCTGCCCAGTTTGTGTGTGTAGGTTTCCTCAGTCCAGCACATGATGGGCATTGCTCCTCTGAGCTCCTCCGGAGTTGGTCTTGTTTCTTTAACAGGAAGTTTCTAACCCTCGTTTCCTTGAGTGTTGTTGTGGAAGGCATCATGTTAAGGGGGTGCAGGGGTGGGGCGTCGCTTTCAGCGACACGTAGCAGACAAAAGGAGGCTTCTTCATGTCAGCCACCTACTTTCACATGCGGAGCCTAAAGGCAGGACGTTACTGCATTGCTTCAATAATAGCTAAGCTGTGCCAGAACCTTGGGTCAGTTACCCATTGATTTTCTTGGCCTTCTCATGGTCACAAGATAACTGTAGCAGTTCCAAGTTTCAGGCCCCCACTTGGCACAGCAGAGTACGGTTTCTTCTTGTATGACTCTCTTTATCGTAGTGGAAAACCATTCCCAGGAGCCCCCTGGAGACATCCTCTCATAAGCCATTGTCTAGAACTGGGTCACATACCACACCCCTGAGTGCAGTCAAGGGGAGTATTCCCAAGTGGGTGGAATCAGGCTTTCTCTAAAAATTCCAAGACCTCATCCATGCTAGCTAGCTGGTGCCTCCCAGAGACTGCGTAGAACACACTAAGGGAGACTACTAGGAAAAACAAGACTCCCTGAGACCTCCCTAGTCAGCCCAGGCCCTTTCAAAGAAATGCTTCAATCCCAGTGCAAACACCGCCAAAGAAGAAAGTTTCTTGTGCTGTTAAAGTAGACAGTTGCAGTGTGCATGTAGTTTTGGCACGGTACAGGTCTCCATATGTATTTTACTTGCTGCAAATAGATCTGTAGTAGAGCATTGTCACACGAAGCTCCAGAGCCAGAACCAAACACTGTGAGGAACTGAGTCACTGGACCTGTGGGTTTAGGACTGTAGTCCAGAGCCATGGGTTCCCACAGTTATTTGGCCTTATTGCTCTCCTCTTCAAAAACAAAAAAATTAGTGTGCAACACCACCCCCCCCCCCAAGCAATTAAAAACTCTCACACCATATCAATCGGGGATAAAATGTAGGTATTTGCTTTTGCAGCCCCTGCATTGTTCGGTTCCCCCATGGGACAGTATTGCCCACTTTGGAAAACACTGGTGTAAAAAAGGACATTTAGGTCAATTGGTAAGTCCACCAAGACAATTTCTACATCCATCTTCAGTGAGTAATGACAGCATCTTGAAAGATTGCAAGCAGCGGTTCAAAATGCCACTGTTGGCCATCCTACACTCCCAGAGGAGAGGCAGAATGGTAAGAAAACCAAAGGCTAGGGAACCATTACTCCAGAGGACAAGGGACAGCACCGACTGCAGCCTCCATGATTCTTAAGACCAGAAGAACTACATGGTGCCCCACTATCATTACTAATCGCTGTCCAGGATAAAGGTAGAAAGTACTGGACAGAGTAGGGAAAAATTGGGAAACAAAAATCCAAAATCACTTTTTAAAAAAAGATCAAACTTAAATTGGTCTGATAAAGATTGTTAAAACTCTGATACCTCGGGCTGGGCCCCGGTGGCGTAGTGGTTGTGTGCGGGACTGCGGCCCACTGGGACGGAGGTTCAATTCCAGCAGTGGGGCTGGGCCTCCTACTCCCACCACCGGAGAGCAGTGATTCCCCCCCCCCCCCAAAAGAAAAAAAACTCTAATACCTCAACCCTTAGACACTGTTGATCCTGGAACTGAACCCATCTCTTGGAATCAGCTTCCAAGCAAACAAAAGGCCAGTAAGGGGAACAATGCAATACAGTGGTCAGAACACCCAGCCTTGTGAGACCAAAGGGGCAGGAAAGAAGGACACATGGAAATGGGAGCCCAGGGAAGAAGAAGCAGGAGTACTGTTACAACTAATTTTATCACAAAACAAAACGTGTGTTATTGGTTGATTGGGAAGCTGTAATGTGCTCAGTAAACTTTCACCCAAATCACAATAAAAAAATAATCCTTGAACGTGCTTGGCACAGTATATGTAACTGTGTATTGAAACTATGTAGGGTGAAAATGATGTGCGAGCCCCCAATAAAATGATTAAATAATAATAGAAGCATTAAAACAGAAAAGTAAATAAATAATCCCTAACCTGGGGATAGATGGAGAGCTATTGAAGGTTTTGGAAAGTTTTAGTTTGTTGAATACAAAAACTATGTTTTGATATGTAAGGCTTAAACGAAATAAAGCTTTTTAAAAACAGGCAGTTGCTCAAATGATTACTGTTGACTAGCTCTGAAAGCACTACAATTAATTATTGTAACACTCAGAGAGGGAAGCGCACGACCTCACCGAATAATGGAGGGAGTCCTCACTGCGAACCACAGTGGCCTTTAAAATAAACTCCGCTCCGAATTTGGAGCTTGTGACACACCGATTGCAATTGTAACTGTTGGTATATGGTTTGGGGGATGATGGGTCTATAGCAGCTAGACCAAACTTACTTACACCCAGAATCAAATCTTAGCCCCAAATGTCCGAGCCAAATCTCTGTCAGGCGTGACACTGACGCCTCCCAGGACCTGCAGGCGGCAATCACGTGAGAGATAAAAATAACCGCTCTCAGCTTGCCAGGGCAGCACTCTGGAGAGAGCTAGCAGTTGACAGTCGCTTTCAGGACTGGGGAGAAGGTGAGGGGAAATAAAATTGTAATTAAACGACCTCTGTCTTGGAGGATCTTTGCTTATAGAGATTATTCTCCCTTTTTTTTTTTTTTTTGGGGGGGGGCGCGCCGCATCACTGCCCTCTGGTGGTCGTGGGCGCTACCCAGTGCTGCTCCTGGGAGCCGCCGCTGCATTTGAACCGCCAAGCCCACGGGCTGCAGTCCCGCACTCAACCACTTACGCCACCAAGGCTCAGCCCGAGATTATTCTCTTTATCAGCACCGTGACTATTAAAGACCTAACTAGTGGAAATGGAGAACCCGGGAAGGAAAGGGGTTCTTCGTAAAAGGAGAGTTTCCTAAGTTGACTGCTAGTCCCTGGCTTTAACATGGAGGGGTCTTACAGGGGAGCAGAGAGCAATGATGACTGTGTAGACCCATGCACGTGGAATGAAGAGCAGACTTGTAAGTGAACAGATATACTGGGCGGTGTGAGAACGTAAGCGAGCAATGATAATGATAGGGCTCCTCGGGCGCAGAGTGGGGGAGAGGGGATGAAGGGGAGCCGACATCAAAGAGTTCAAGAAGAAAGAAAATATTTTGAAACTGATGGTAGCAGTAATTGTACAGTTATGCTTGATCTATAGATTGTTGTAATATCTGTAAGAGCTCCCAGTAAAATGATTAATAGAATAATAATAATAAAGTAAAATGGGAAGATGTTGGAATATGTTTTTATTTTTCACCATGGACTACTGGTAGGATCACTTTACATAAAGTTCTGTCGAATAGGTCCTCCACTTGCTAGTCTAGAGCCTGGAAGAAGGACGAAAGGCTATGATGGGCTCCTACAGATTGAAGCCCAATAGCAGCTTCGTTGGATTATGCTAGACTCTTAATTAATCCATTTCACAGAGAAAGGTACTCTTTATATTTTGCCCAACTGTATTAGTTGGCTAGTAGCCGTTGGGGAGAACAGTGCTCACTCCACTTTATTGCAGAGGACGGCGAATAGTGGCAGTGCCGCGTCTCAGGAGATGGTCTGAACAGGTTCCATCTGTCTGGATTCCAGAGCACAGAAGGCCTTCCAGTGCAGGCTGACCTGCCAGTTCGTCCCACTTCTTCAAACAGCTTCCCTGGTTAATTCATAAACTGCAGTCTAGCTAGGCCTAGCTTGCTGTGGAGGGCAATTTATTTCTAAAATGCAGGGAAGCAATTTAAATGGAAAAAGATTGGATGTAAAATGGTGGTGGAGGGCTGAGCCCCGGTGGTGTAAGTGGTTAGAGTGTGGAACTGCAGCCCGTGGGCTTGGCGGTTCAAATCCAGCGGCGGCTGGGTAGCACCCAGGACCACCAGAGGCAGTGATGCCCACCCAAAAAAAAAAAAAAAATGATGGTGGAAGCAAACACCTTAACAATAGAGAGGGAATTAATTCCTTGCCAATTAATTACCCACAAGTCATTTCAAAATGTAGCTTACCTGGTGGTAGGCGGGCCTTTATCCACTTCTGTGCTTTCTTTTGTTTGGTATCACTCAAGAACTTCTTGAATACTGCCTTCACATGGTGGTTCATTGTATAAAAATGCACACCAGCTCTGATTAGAAAGTATTGTTGCTTTGATGTTTACCTTACTCACTACACAAATAACAACACGGGTTAACAGAGAACCGGGATGGCAGCAGGGGTTCCTCTTGTCCTCATCCCGTCTGTCCAAATACTCAGCAAAGATAGACACGCACACACAGAGAGACATAGCCAGACTCGACAAGACACTGAGTGCTCCCCTGGGTCTGAGAGAGCAAAGCTGCAGGACAGCCTGCAGGGCCTCAAGACCAGAAAGAACATTGGAGGTCCAGAACTTGGCCTCTGTGGAGTGAGGGGGTGCCCAAGAGCCCCTCTTGAGATGGTGGAGAACACCTAGTTACACTTAGCAAGCTTGGGTCCCGGCAGGGAGAGGGCACAGAGACAGGGCCTGTGGCTCCACTGCTGTGTGCATCTGAACAGGGGCTCCAACATGCACCCATCCTCTCACGCTCGGCTTTTAGAACATGGGGGTACAAGGGAGGGAGCCTTTCATCCGTCAGAAGAACACAAGTGTGCTTCAGATGGAGTGAACTTCCACCCAAACTGAAACCAACAAGCTCAGGAGACTTGGCAGAAAATGAAAGCATGACTTCGATTTAAAAAGAACAAAAAGGTACGGAAAAGAATGTGGTCATAAAGAAACAGGGATAGGGATAAGGGGGAGAACAGGTTGAAATGAAAAGTCGTATAATTGAATGGAAAGCAAGCTAGAGATGGGATAACCCTACCCTAGAAAGAGTTGAAAAGAAAATTAGTAAATAGGAATAGACTGAAAAATTCCACTCTGCTGCACCCAAGACACAACGAAAAAGGCGTAAAAGAGCAGATAGATAGCAGTATAGCCTAAGAAAGCCTAACCAGGACAACTGTTAAACTCATGAAAGAAAATAGGATGAATGCCTCAGGATCTAGTGGGGTGTTTTGTTTTGTTTTTTAATGAAAACCTAAATGCAGCACCAGAGGCACAAGAAGCAAGTGGCAAACTAGGAAAACTGTACTTTACTGAAATGAAAAGGTTTTGTGCAGGAGTCCTCAAACTATGGCCTGCGGGCCACATGTGGCCCACGAGAACATTTATCCAAACCCACTGGGTGTTTTTGCCGCCACTGCTGTCCTGCTTAGCTTCTGGCTCATCCCAGGCCACAGTGAATTTGTTCTTAGTGGTTTTGTTTTTAAACTGTAGTCTGGGGGAACTGGCCCCCTGTTTAAAAAGTTTAAGGACCCCTGATTTTGTGCATCAGAAGAGTTGTTTTTGTTTTTTTTTTTTTCAAATTAAAGATTATTTTAATCAGAGCTGAGCCCTGGTGGCGCAGTGGTTGTGTGTGGGACTATGGCCCACAGGGCTGATGGTTCAAATCCAGCAGCAACTCTCCAGGAGCAAGCTGGGCTTCCTGCTCCCACCAGGGCAGTGATGCCACACACACACAAAAAGATTATTTTAATCATTTAATGGGGGCTCGTACATCACTTATCACAATACATCCATATACTGTGCCAGTCCCCTTCGCCTGTCTGCTGTCGTCATCATCCTCCTAATCTCTGCTTTTCCATTTGAGCCCTTGATGTCAGCTTCTCATCTCCTCCTCTCCTGCTTCCCTCTGCCCTACCACCCCTCAGAAGAGATTTTATCCACAAATTGAAGAGACAAGATGCAAGGAAATATTTAGGAACAACCCAATCCGAAAAACAGGCAAATGACACTGTTTGCCAGTAATGCCATACTTGCAGGCCGTGTAAGCCCAGGAAGCAATGATTGATGTAATCAGTGGCTGCCATTGAGTTTGCCCCGACTCCTGGCCACCCCCACCCCACCCCCCAGGGAACAGAACTCTCTGCCTGACTTTGAGCCATCCCCGCAATCAGAGCATATGAACGAGTTGGGTTTTCATTGGCTGTTTTTCCAGAAGTTGGTTGCCCTACCTTTTTTCTGCTGTGCCTCACCCTGGGCACACCTGGGAGGAGCACCCAGCATCTTAACAACACAATACTGACGATAGGTGGTGGGTCTCCGCCATCCTCATTGGCGCAGAATTGAACTCAGACCTCCTACAGGAGATGAGAATTCTACCATTAAATCACCAGTGCCTCAAGGTTAGAGAAAGGCAAGTCAACATAATTAGTATCATCGAATTGTATATGTAATAAAATATTGAAATTTTGTAATTTACCTCTTTACCTTAATTTAAAAAAAAAACAAAAAACGCACCATTTCTCCCAGTCTAGGATGACTATAATCAGAAAACAAGTGTTCACTTTCTTAGAACTGTTATCCATCGCAAGTGGAAATGCAAATGATATGCAAAGCGGGTTTGTGGGTTCCTCAGAGAGTTAAAGATAGACTCACCATTGTTGTTTTTAGGTGTTCTTCGTGAGTTCTGACTCATCGTGACCCTGTGTCCCACAGACTAAAGCCTCTTCTGTGCCATTTTCACAGTAGTTGTTCTACGTTTGAGCCACTGTGTCAGTCCATTACATTAAGGGCCTTCCTCTTTTTCACTGACCCTCTGCTTTACCAAGTAGGATGTCTGTTCCCAAGGACTGGTCCTTCTGATGCATGTCCAAAGTACGCACGATGCAGTTTCTATCTCCTCACCTTAAGGAGCATGCTGGCTGTACTTCTCTCAACACTGGTGTGCTCTTTTTCCAACAGTCCGTGGAACGTCACGTGTTCGTCACCAACACCATCATTCAGACACATAGGTTATTCGTTGGTCTTTTGTATGCATTGTTTAGCTTTCACAAATAAGTGAGGTCTTTGAAAATAATCATAGTTCTGATCATACACTCACTCCTAAGTCATCAAAGTGACATCTTTGCTTATAAACACTTTCGAGCTAATCTTTGCAGCAGATTTGCTCAGCACAGTAGGTTGTGTCCTGATTCTTGGCTGCTTCCATGGTTATTGATTGTGGATCTGAGTAAAATGAAATCCTTGATCACTTTAGTCTTTTGATCTAGTCATCTTGATGTTGCTTATTGGCCACGTTTGAAGATTTTTGGTCTACAGGACTGAGAATGAGAAACTGATGGAACAGTATCACATTCATTGTCAGTAAGAACATTCAAGACCTCTCCAGAAATACAACAGTGATGGGGTCCTATCCAATATATACAGGGAAGATGTGTTAATAAGACAGTCAGGTTTATATACCAACTGTTAATGCCAGTGATGATGAAATAGGGTTTTGTTTTTTTTTTACCAATTTCTGTGATCTAAAATTTATCACACACAGTAAAAATACATGGATAAGTTACTAGCGATGCAACGCCAATGTTAGAAACCAAGAAAGATCCCTAGTTAGAAAAATAGGACCTCAGTGATAGAAATAACATAGAGGTAGTACAAAAGGATTTTGTGAGACTAATGACTTATTCTTTTTTTTTTTTTTTTTTTGTTGGCATCACTGCCTCTGGTGGTCGTGGGCACTACCCAGCCACCACTGGATTTGAACCGTCAAGCCTGTGGGCTGCAGTTCCGCACTCAACCACTTACGCCACCGGGGCTCAGCCCCAAATGACTTATTCTTTGGAGATACTTTTTTCCCCAGAAGTGTAAACAGCAGCTGTACACCTTGACCTTTCTGGATGCATATACAGAAATTAAATCAGCTGCATCTGTGGGAAGAGGAAGAAGCTCAACATTATCAGTCTGTAGGTATATATATAATCAATCAGAATCAGGCTGGGACAAACTGTGGAACAGATGAACAATTATTTCTAAGCACATTCAACTTGAAGCTGAAGAAAATGAAAGAAAGTCCTGAGCCAAAGGATAGCCTTGAGTATATTTTATCTGAAGTTCAAGACCATATCAAGAAAACATCGCAAGCATTGAACTCTTCAAAGACTAAAATGCACATCAGAAGAGATCCTAAAAAAAATACTCTTAACGGTAAAGAACAGAGCAAAAGA